>CAUYPK010001705.1:0-36301 GCA_963574355.1 Loris lydekkerianus | reverse complement strand
CAAGGAATAATTTCTATTCCTTTAAATTTACTGAGGTTAGACTTGTGTCCTAATATGTGATCAATTTTGGAGTAAGTTCCATGGGCTGATGAAAAGTATGTGTATTCAGTTTTGTTGGGATGAAATGTTCTGTAGATGTCTTCTAAATCTAAATGCTGGATGGTTGGGTTTAAATCTAAAATTTTTTTGCTCAGCTTCTTGTTGGAGAATCGATCCAACACTGCCAAAGGAGTCTTAAAATCTCTGACCATTATGGAGCTGGAGGAGATCAAGTTGCTCATGTCAGTTAGTGTTTCTCTTATAAATTGAGGTGCATTCTGGTTGGGTGCATAGATATTAATAATTGAATTCTCTTCATATTGTGGATTACCCTTAACAAATATGAAGTGACCATTCTTGTCCTTCCTTACTTTTGTTGGTTTATAGTGTATTGTGTCTGCAAATAAAATTGTGACACCTGCTTTTTTCTGATTACCATTTGCCTGAAATATGGATGACTATCCCTCCACCCTGAGTCTGTATTTCTCTTTTAAGTTAAGATGTGACTCTTGAATCCAACAAATATCTGGCCTGAGTTTTTGTATTCAGTCAGCTAATCTATGCCTTGTTAGAGGACAATTTAAGCCATTCACATTAATGGAGAATATTGATAAGTATGGTGAAATTTTGGTATCAAGTTTTTCAAAAGTCCGGTGGACATTTTTAATCCTTTTTCCAGTGTGGAAGTTGGAGTTTGATCCGAAGTTTCTGAGTGAGTTTACTTTTGTGGTATAGGATTGGGTTGGTCATTATGGAGGATAGGTCTGAGAATATCCTGATGAGCTGGTTTGGTTATGGCAAATTTCTTCAACATATGAATGTCATTAAAGTATTTATTTTCTCCATCATAAATGAAACTCAATTTAGCTGGATACAAGATTCAGGGTTGAAAGTTATTTTGCTTTAGGAGGTTAAAAGTAGATGACCACCCTCTTCTGGCTCGAAAAGTTTCAGCAGAGAGATCTGCGGTCATTCTAATATTCTTTTCTTTGTACGTAATGGCTTTCTTTCACCTGGCAGCTTTGAGAATTTTCTCCTTCACATTAACTTTAGTGAAGTTAATTATGATATGCCTCGGGATGTATTATTGGGGTTGAGTCGTGCTGGGGTTCTGAAGCTGTCTGCTATCTGAATTTCAGAATCTCTAGGCATGTCTGAAAAATTCTCTTTCAAAATTTCATGCAGAAGGACCTCTGTGCCCAGCGAGGCATTCTCATCACTTTCAGGAATTCCAATTATTTGGATATTGGCCTTCTTCAAATTATCCCAGGGCTCTCTGAGAGAATGATCCATTTTTGCTCTCCATTTCTCTTCCTCTTTGAGAGTTTGGGAGCATTCAATGGCTTTGTCTTCAATGTCAGAGATCCTTTCTTCTGCTTGCTCCACTCTGTTACTGAGGGATTCTAATGTATTTTTCAGATCTTTGAGGGGTGCAAATTCTTGCTTCAGTGTGTCTAAGTCCTTGGTGGTTTTTCTTTAAATTTGTTAAATTCTTGAGACAACTTTTGAATTTCTCCTCAAATTCCTAATTTTATTTTGTTAATCTTGTTTGCCATCCAAATTCTGAATTCGATTTCTGATATCTCAGTCAGTTGTTTGTGAATGGGATCTTCAATTACATCTGCCATATCTTTCCTTGTGGGGGTCAATCTATTCTGGTTATTCATGTTACCAGAGTTTTTACACTGATTCTGCCCCATTATTGTTTTACCCCTTTTGGTTTTTCCCCTGGAGCTTTGTCAAGGATCTGTACTATGCTGTGGCCTGAGAAACTGGGGCCCTATTTGGTGTGGTGGGGCTAAGTAATTCTGTCTTGTTTTCAGCTGGTTTCTATTCAACCCTAGTGAAACAGTTACTCTGGGTTGATCTTTTAGCTGTGGAGAAATACCAGCAATTACATCATCCTGTCTACCAGGCAGCAATTTGAAAAGGAAAATCAAACCTTCCTACAACCACACACTCATTGCACCACCTGAATAGTCCTCTGGTGATTGGGTCAGTTCAAAAGGTCTAAATCAATTGTCTCAGTCAACACCTGTCTTGGGTGGGAGAGTTAAGAAGTCTCTGGGAACTGGATCACAGGGGTCTGGTGACTACTCTAGTATGGCTTGCTCCAGTGCTGCATGGAGTCATAAGGAGCCACCCAACAAATAGATCAGTCTGGGAAGGTTGATGCCTCCTTCCCCACCTTGCAGCTCTGTCACACCCAGTTGCTGCTAGCCCCGCAGGGCTGTGACCCAGCCAGTTGTCTGCAGTGAGCAGATACTCCAGAGGTTTGCACCTGCCTAAATCACAGGGAAGTCTGTATCTGCTCGTCCAGGCTGCTGCTCTCTGCCTCTATCCAGCAGGGGGTAGTGAGACCTGTCAAACTTGGGCACTTGATGGAGGCTGGGGGTGTTCACTCAGTTCCAGCCCCACCCTTAGTTTATGTTACTGGCTGAACAGAACAACCCTGTGGGAATTTGTTTCTGACCCTGCTAAATTCCTCTGCAGAGGAGACGCTGATTTGAGTTCCCACAACCTGTGCCTAAGGCCCTGTCTTTACTTCTGTAGGTTTGTATTCGTAGCACGATTAGTTGTCAGCTGTAGCCTCTTGGCCTCCTTTGTCTATAGGCTGATGATCCCCTGAGGGCTGGGTGCATCTTAGGCTCAGTAAAGTGGTCCTCTGCATCAGGACCACCCTGGGAGTTTCCCAGCTCTGCAGGTGTGTTTTCTAGTCCTCACATTCCACCCAGGCCAGTACCGCCTCAGGCAAACCCTTTACTCACAGGGCCTGTGTTTCAGTCCTAGGTCTGTTCCATGGTGGTTGCTGTCCAAGAAGAATCCCGGCCTCATCTGGTTGCCCAGGGAGACAGGAGGAGTGGCTATGGAATATTTGGGGTTGGGCCTTGTTATTGCTAAAGACAGCTGCTGCTCTGCACCTCGGGGCACCGCCACTCCGGTGTGATTCCCTCTTAGCTGACCGTCGTCTCCTCACTCCTATGCTGCAGAATCAGCACTGTCCAGCTGCAGTTCAGGTCCTGTCTTGATCTCTTGAGCAATCACCCAAGAATCTGGACTCCTTGGGGGCAGGCCTGCAGACCTCAGAGTGAGAGTGGAGGGTAGTGCTGCCAGCTCAGAGTTGCATGTTGTAACACCAAGCTCATTGAGATCAAATGAGCAAATAATCAGATGCAAAGGCTACCAGACACATGAGCCCAAGATACAGAAACAGACGGAGACACATAGACATACAGACAACACCCACAACAACAGCAACATAAAAGCAACTGCAATAGTGATAATCGTAAAATAATTTTAAAAAAAGAGAGAGAAAAGTGGTGTTCATAGAAAAGTTAAAAGAGAAGAAAGGAGAAATTAAAATTAGAAAAAAATAGAAATAAAAAAATATATCTATATAAAAAGTAATAATAAAAAATTAACAAAAGCTCCTCGAAGAAAATGGTGAGCAAAAAACAGAACAACAACAACAACAAAAAAAATTGCACCAACTACAAAAATATTATTCCTTCCCAGCTCAATAAGCAGATAGCTATGATCCTTGATGTGCATATATGTGCGTGCCATGTCTTCCATGAAGTACTTTTCTTAATGTTGCCTAAAATGTCACTTTGCCTTTGATACTCTGCCTGAAATTTCTCCAAGGGCTTATTTAGATTAATATACTTGGTCACACCTAAGTCACTGAGATGATATTTGTATTGTTTCTTAAAGATACTGTTTTCTTTCTAAATAAATGACGTTTTATTTTAAAAAAATATTATTCTTGTATGTAGAAATATACATATATACATCTATATGTATGATGTAGGGATCAACTTTCATAGGAATATATTCATACTGCGATATACTTTCTGGACACCTGGTGTCGCTGTGAGTGGTTCCCAGGCTCATACCTGATTCACAGTTTATACTGTTACCATGGTAACTACCTTCCAAGGCCAATCGCCATTTTGGAGTTTCTGTAAAAGTTTGTCACCTAAGTATTGTGTAGCCTCGGCTGTTCTGCTCCAGAGGGCACTTGAGCCCGACCTTCCCACTCAGTGCAAGAGTCCACACTTCTTAAATCTTTCCACTCTGCTCCCAGGTTCTCCTGCAAACTGGTGCCTGCAATTGGGCGTGAGAGAGGGTGCTTCTGGGTTCCCGTGGTTGCTGGTGGGTCTGCGGCTGAAGCAGATGTAGCCAGTTCCTGTAGCTGGAGCGCTCAGGGACCTTATTCTGAGTCTTATGGTTCAGAGTTTCCCTTTTGGATTGGGACCCGCCAGTTTGCTACGCAGCCTGAACCGCCATTCCCCTCCAACATTCTCCCCCAGGAATGCTCCGGCTCCTGGTCTAGGGCAAGGTGCCCACCCTTTTGGGTAATTCAAAATGTCTGTTTCCTGGGCAGGATCCCTTCCCTTCAATTGTCTAACAGATTGCCCAGCTCCCCGTGGTTTTGAGTGGCTCTCCTTTCGGATGCCTCCCTCAGTTCAGGAATAAGTATTCATCAATTGGGTTTTGTCAGCATTTGCAAGCTGCTGTCCTCTGTAAGGGAGGGGCTTGCTGGCCAGCATGGCCAAGCAGGGAAGAATCTCTACAACCGAGTCTGTGGTTTTAAATTATCCCTCATATATAGCAATCTGCCAGTTCGCTGAGCATCTCAAACTGTTCATCCACACCAATAATCTACACATGGGGAAGGTCCAGACCCCCTTTCCTCTCACCTGATGGCTTGGGAGAGGTGGGCTACATGTCTGTTTTGTCCGCCATCATGCTCTACCCCCTCCCCAAGATATTTTCAATAATCCAACGTTTACCGTAATTTCTGCTTGTACTCTGGATGGAGGCAGTGGCTTTTCTAAAAATTGTAAAAATAAATGTATTATGTGATGATAATTTAAATAAAAATGTTTAAAAACATTAAAAAAATAAAAATAAAAAGAATTCTTACTGCACGATTTCAAAATTAAAAGTTGCTTTCCCTTTTCTAATGACTGTAGTTGGAGGATTGCTGCTTACAACTTGAGTTAATTCTAGATGATAAGATGTCCATGGTCTTCACAGGGAGAGTCTGTTGTTCCCTTCCTTGTAATTTTTTATTTGTTATTTTTTCACACTTGTTTCATATAATAATTATGCAATGTATCATTATGTATGATTTATTCTTGCCTAAGTAGACCAGGCATTCTTTGAATGCAGGAATGCCCTTATATTTACTTTTGTGTTCTAAACCCTTATCACAGTATCTGGTTCATATTAAGAAGCTGGTAGATGTGTTAAACGAGTGGATAAGTGGTGAGTATGACAGAGGCCTACACTTTTGTCTCTACAATTCACTTTTGAGAATTGACTTCACATTTATACACACTTTTGCTGTGACAGTCATTCTATTACCTAAAAATGCTTTTAACTCCAGGCCTTAAAGAACTAATCCAGAGATGGTAGCTCTACATTACTGCCCAGCTTTTCTCTGCAAAGTTGAAATACATAACCGAGAGAAAAGCACATTCGGAATCATGGAATCAGAATCATACTATTGACAGTGTACAAATGAAACAAGTCATGAATTCAGAGGACCAGAAACTATCCTAATTTCCATGTTTTCTCATGCTTGATGGCTCAGTTTCTCCTCAGACTGTGAGTGATACTGATGAACCCCTTAAAATAAATCCCTTCATGGTCTAAGTTAGGCAGAGGAGATTGCTATTTCTCACAACTTTAATAATTAAGATGCAGTGAGCTATGGACTGAATATGGAAGGATGGACACCATTTCATTGTCTGATGGTTACTGCACATGGTCAGTATAAGAGAACATAATGAAGAAAAACTTGTAAATAAAACATTTTAAGAATTATATTGCAAGAGGTGAAGCCAGGTGACCTGTTTAAAAGGCTTTGTTCCAATTGTATAGGGGATCGAATGCCAGACTCTGTGTAACCTTCCTTAGAAGTGCACAGAATTTATAATTCCCAGTTCCCAGACAAGCAAATCCATATATGACCATATAAGAAACTATCACAAACCCAGAGGATTTGCCAGGGAAGGAGCCAGAAATAGAACTCAAAAAACTGAGCTACAAGCCCCACTCTCTAACCACTAACACCACTCCCTTCCTACAGTACATTTAGTGTGAAATAGTTTTTTGGTTTCCTTTCATAGTTGTAGTCAACTGAAGTAAAGTGGAAAAATTAAAAACAGGCCACATACTAAAAAATGCATGTTTTCTTCCATTGAAGGACCTAGACTTTTTTAAAAAAAAAAATTTAAGCAGTTTCATCAAAGTTAGAAATTAAAATGTAGTCTTTTACTGTTTTTTAAAATATTGGAGCTCTTAAAAAAGTAAGCATACGCGTTTTATCTCTTCATGAAATCAGGCTATTTTTCATCGCTTAAAAAAAAAAAAATTATATCTTTGAAAAGTGGTGCTGTTGATGAGAAGCCTGTTTTCTTCAGAGTCCCTGACCAAACAAGCCTTGACAAGGTAAAATTGTTAAGATAAAACTAACTTTTGAACTTTCAGCTATATCAAATTATTAACTTACAATGTGTGTGTGTGTGTGTGTGTTTTTTTTTTTTTTTTAATTTTTTCAGAGTAAAGGTAAATTAGCATTTTTCTGCACAGAGAATTCAGAGTTAAGTTGTTTGGTGTCTAGAGCTTCAGTAATTCATGAAAGAGCCTCTTTTTCCACTTCTATTTCCTGTTTTTGAGCTCCTTCCACTAGCACCATTCAAGCAAAGAGTAATACTGTGATTCAGCACAAATAGCTAAAAGTGACATTAATTATTTTATTTATTTACTTCTTGTTTGTGTGGGCAGCCTGCCTGCAGACAGTGGGGCTGGGTGAGCTACATCGCCTTGTAGATGTGCAAACTTTATTTATTTATTTTTTTTTTCCTGACAGAGATGATAGCTTTAATGACGCCAATTTAAATTAAAATAGGAGATTTGACTCTGGGAGTACTAATTGAAAATATTTGTCTAACTCAAGGGTAACATTCAAAATAAAATTCTCCATGATCATTCCCATATCCGGTGCAATTTGAGAAACAGGTGAAACAAGTGATTAAATACATATTTTTAAATTTCAGCAAGATACCAATAATTTCATTTTAGTGTTCCGAAACACTGTGATACTTCACAATGCTCTTTACTGTATATTGTTGCTTTTATTCTTACAATGCATATCGTGTTTCTGTCATGATGCTTATGCTAATACTAAACAGGAGCAAGGGTTGACTTAGTCAGAAAGTGTAGTGAATTTCCATTTTGAAAAATAATGAAGTCTTTTCAAACTAGATATTTCCATCCAAAAAGATTTTGTATAGAAGAAATACACTGTCATTAAAAAGTAAAGGGTATGATTTAAGTTTAACAATCATAAATAGTAATATTCATTGTATGTTGAGCCTGAAAAGGGTCGTTTTAGGGTATGGCCCTACATTCCCAGAGTTCAGGCTTAGAGTAATTTACTTTGGTTTTCAAACCTCACATTTTTTTCCTCACCTCAGACCAGCTGAGTTTTCAAACCTTTGAATTCCTCTTTCATAATTCCAGCTCTCCGTGATACTTTGAAATGCATATTTTCCAGAAATAGAGTATTAGTCACAAATAAAGGGTTAGCTTGGTTTCATGATTAAAATTTTCCCCCCATATTTAGGTATATCCCATAATAATTCATCTTGGAAGCAATGGGACTAAATTTCTAAGCTTATTTCATCCTGAGTGGAATTTTCCATATCTCCTCACCTGCTTAGATTCTAGTTTTGGTAGCAACTCAATTTTGTTAATTTTAAGACTTAATCTATTCATAAGGATACATTTAATTTTAATATTAAATATTTTTTCCACTGCAACTTATGCTTTTATAATATTTTCAAAGGTGATGTATTTTGTCAAAGATTTTCTTAATATGGTAAAATTAATCTGCCAAGCAGGATGTCAAAAACCTGTGAACTTATAATGGCAGAGATTTTATTTTACTATTCTTTTTATCTATAGGAGGTAAGTAAATGAGTGGCATATGTAAGTCTTTAGTGAATATTTGCTGAATGCTGGAATGAGTACTAAATTTTAAAAGTGTCTGTAATTTTAAAAAATTATTTGTATCATTATTATTATCATTATTATTATCATTATTATTTTGCAGTTTCTGGCCAGGGCTGGGTTTGAATCTGTCACCTCCAGCATATGGGGCAAGCACCCTACTTCTTTGAGCCACAGGCACCGCCCTGTATTATTATTTTTTATGTTTTGAAACAGTTTCTCACTTTGTTGCCTTGGGTAGAGTGATGTGACATCATAACTCACAGCAACTTCAAACTCTTGGGCTCAAGTAATTCTCTTGCTTCAGCCTTCTGCATAGCTGGGACTAAAGGCATCCACCACAAAGCCCAGCCATTTTTTTTAGGTATGGAGTCTCACTTCTGCTCAGGCTGGTTTCAAGCTCATGAGTTCAAGCCCTCCACCCGCCTCAGACTTTCAGAGTGCTAGAGTGACAGCTGTGACCCACCGCACCCAGCCAAAAATTTCTATAACATTTTAAAGTAAACATTTTGAGAACGTAGCATTTCACCATTAGTATGCTGATTGCTGTTGGAAATACAAAAGTACACTATTTACATTTTCACAGAATTTTAGAGCTAAAAATATATTGAAATTTTGAAAATTCTATGAACTTATTTTAAAAATGGAAGAATGTGCATTAATTAATGCTCATTCATGGTGTCACAAAAAATCGCTTATATAACAACTTCAACTGATGAACCTGAATTAGCATGCAAACCTCTTCAAAACCATGCTTGTGTACCTACTACCATGGGAAAATCTTTCCCTTTCAATACATTAGAAATTAGCAAAGCAAACATAAAGTGACCTCAGACACATGCATATACACACGTTATAAGAAAAATAACTAAAGGAGTAAGTTCCTTTCACTTAAATAGTATTTTTGCAGTGACTGCACAAGAAGAAAAACTTGCAGAAAATAAAGTTACTTTTAGTTTCCCCGTGACTGTAAATAAAAGTCTCTCAATCCTTTCAGTTCAAGACATATCTGTCTACTTGACAAAGAAAATGTGAGAGGATTTTATCTCATTAGATAGATGTAAGATAAATGTATATATTTTATCTACATTTATCTCAATGTAGCTTCAATGCCATTGGCAGCTCCAGCTCTGAATGTGTTGTACATAACATGACACACGTATGTCTCTTCCACGTGACCCCAGCATAGTTTACAGCTGGGGTTTCATTTGTCCATCAAACATTGGCAAAAGAGATGGGAGAAGCCCACAGAGTCACTCTATGCAGGTTTTCTGTAAATGGAGTTAGGAAACACTAATTTCAGTTATTAACCAAAAGGAAAAAGACCAAGGTATCTCACAAGAATACAGCTGACTTTTTAAATATTCTCATTTAAAAGGAGTAGTGATACTTTTCTGAAAAATATGATTAACATTTCACAAAATTTGATGATGTTCTCCAAGAAACTGTACCTCTCTTTACCTGATCTGTGGAGAAGAGTTGATTTTGAGTGAGTTCTTTGTATAGCCTGTCAAGTTAAATTTATTCTGTTTCTTCCCTGGAGGATTAGATGGGATTTAACCATTCCAAGGAGTAATGTTCTTACAGAATAGTAAACTTTGTAGCTAAAATCTGTTACTTATTTAATATATAATAGTATCTTTTAACATCACTTAGGGTTTCAAAGGGTTTGATGTGAAGGGCTTGTTTAAAGGAATCAGAATTCACTAGACCCTCATTTAAATGATAATTAGGTAATTAGTGTGCTCTTCCAAAAGTAGTTGAAAATGTTGTTATAAAATGTTTTTTCAGATTACAGACTTTTACAGATATTTAATGAACTTGTTTTATTCTATTTGTAGCTTGGTTTTCTTTTGCTTGTTTTTTTCTTTTCTTTTCTTTTTTTTTTTTTATTTTTTTGAAATAGAGTCTCACTCTGACACCCTGGGTAGAATGCCATGGCATCACAGCTCACAGCAACCTCAAACTCCTGGGCTCAAGTTAATGCTCTTGCCTCAGCCTCCTGAGTATCTGGGACTACAGCCACATGCCACAACACTGGCTAGTTTTTTCTATTTTTAGTAAAGACAGATCTTGCTCTTGCCCAGGCTGGTCTCCAACTCCTGAGCTCAAGCAATCCACCCACCTTGGCGTCCCAGAGTGCTGGGATTACAGGTGTGAGCCACTGTGCTCAGTTTAGTTTTCAACAAGCTCAGTTAAGATGCCTTGATAATGCAAAGTGTTCAAGTCTTCCAGAAGTGACCCTGTATTTAAATATTCAAAAACATAAACAAGTACTGCTATCTTCCTTTACTGTGAAATGGGGAAGGTGAGACCCCTCTCCACTCTGTGGAATGGGCAGGCAAGGAGTGTGGGTGGAACACCTCTTGTCCTTGAGTAGTCCACTCTCAAACTCTCTTCTGAAGTTTCCTATATGCTCGTCAATACTCCTAGTGCGGTGGTTTTTCCCCCCCTCCAGCTAACTTTCTCACCATGGAAACCACCTCATTGCCTGTGATGATCAGCAATTTTTTACAGAACATTGGGTTTTCCACATAAAGGTTGAATGTTACACATTCTTATCTTTTTTAAGTTCCTGAACCACTTCCACCACAGAGAAATGTCACATTGCCTGACATTGCCCCAGCACTGCCTGCCTATGTTGCTGAGGACTCCACCGTTCTCTTTTCTTTCTGGTCCTAAGTGTTAAACTCAATTTCTCACCCCGTAAATATAGTAAATATCCAAGGAAGACTTGCTACCACATCTTTATAAATTTATTAAGAAGACCAAATTAACTTTTGGCCTATTCTTTTCTGGTCTAAATTATGTCTAGGAAGTTTGAAATTAGAAATTAAACAGCTATCTGGAGGTAACTTGTTTCCTTAAGAAAGGAAACTTATCCTTATCTGCAAAATGGGTAAACTTATCAATGGAAACATTCCATTAGATTCTGTATTAGATTATAAATATTATAATTATATAATTATAATACAGATTATAACATTCCATATTAGATTATAAGTATGACTTATTAAAGAGTGGTAGAAAGTTATATAGAGTTTATAATGTTCAGCAACTACTGTTTGAGATAATGGCAAAAATAAAAGAAAGTAAACACTGAAGGTTACTGAACTAATTTATGGACATTGAAAGAGCACATAGTTTATTAATGTGCTTCACAGCCTATCCCCAAAGTCAAAGGTATGTGTAAAGTTGACATACCAAGGGAAAATGGGAAATTGTACCTATAAGTACTTTTACTTACAAAATATTCATTAGAAATATTACAAAATATTCTCTACCAGTGGAGAAGTGGGCATATGTGACTCATGATCTGGGGATGACATAGGCAATTTTGGGAAACATCACTGACCAAAAATTATAGACAGAATCTTTTGCATAAAATTTTTCAATTTTGTCAGTAGAGGATCAGAGGATCATGGAAAAAATTAATGCCAAAGGCAAACTGGGGAAATGTTTATGAATATTTAAGGAGAATAAGGGTTGATAACCTTAGTTTATAAAAACTTATAAATCAATAAGTCTCAGAGGAAACTGTGGTATAGAGGCAAACAGGAACTATTTTAAAAGTAGAAATACAGAGGATAAATACATGAATATTCACATTTATCAAATTTACTTCTAACCAAGATTTTATAAATTAAAGCAATTGTAAGTTGCTCTTTTTTTTAGGCGCCAATGTTATAGTCTTAATAGAATTGCAGCTCCGTATCTACTGTTACCGTTGATACGATGAACTGGGCTCTCTTTGACAGAATTGGGGGTAGTGCCTCTTTTTTTCAAGTCTGGAGCATTCTTGTTCATAATATTAAAAAAGATTGTTTAGCGATTTTACTCTTTGATTTAATGACTTACAGTTTTACAAGTATATTTTTGAAAATATTTTATAAAATTTAAAAAAGAAATAATCAATGCTCTATAATATATTGGATAAATAAATCCAGGCATATAAAAATAATGGAAAACTGCATGAAAATTAAAATGTTATAGAAGAAAAATACACTATGTCATGGGAATATTTTGCTACATCAAAAGGTCATATTAGTTTGTACAATATCTTTCAAAATTTATTTAAAAGCAAGTTACAGTTTTATGTACAAATATGCATAGACACAAGAATCTAAGGAAAACACTAAAAGGCTAATAGTGGTAGAGAGGTGGAATTATGGGTGATTTTTTATTGTGTAAGTTTTTTGTTTTTCACGACAAATATTGATCATGTCAAATACTTTTATGACAAATTTGTCATGATATTTCATGACGCATTTAGTGATCATGTCATCACTAAAAATGTGATTATAGGTACAGAAGAATTAAAATAATAATATCTTCAAAAGTGAAATATAATTCTGATTTATTAGTAGTTAAATTTTCCTTGGCTGTTGAGTAACTGTGGTTTTAGAATGTTCTACATGAGAAGAACATGAGTTATTTCTTTTGTAGTGTGAGCTTTGTCACAGGAAAAAAGAATAGTTGTTCCCTAAGAAATAGGACATTAGTGGTCTTTACAAGAAAAGACCTAAGATCCTTTAGGTCAGATGTTCTCAACCTTCCTAATGCCACAACAATTAAAACAGTTCCTGTGGGTCGTGACCCACAGGTTGAGAACTGCTGCTTTAGGTTACTGAAACTCATTATTAGAATTTATGAAGATGAGAAATGTTTCCACTTTGAATTTGCATTTACCACTTTCACAGTGCACGGAAGAAATTGCATCTAATCCAAACAATATAAAGTTGCTAAGTGCCACATGAACACTATACAATGTTGAACACCATACAACTATACAGTGCCACTAACAATATAAAGTTGCTAACTACCACCATGAAAGTGGTAGTTAACTTCTATAGATGGGATAATAATTTTTCAGAATTATAAAGCAGACATTTAGTCAAATGTAAGATTTCAGAAGTAGGAAGTAGTTGTGACAAGCTTGTCATTTTGAGAAAGGCTTCGGAGAAACGCTCTCTAAGTAACCATTTTCCCCTATAAAGAGAATTGAAGGATTCTGAAGAAATAATTTAGTCAGGGTGAGTTAGCACTTTGAGAGTGAGTTTAGTAAGATACTGATTTCTCTTCAATAGTTAGAAAGCTGAATCAAGGGTTTTGATGCATTCTACCATCTACTCAAATAAAAGCAAAATGCTAATAAATCAGAATTATGTTTGACTTAACAAAATATTCCCCAGGACATAGTGTATTTTTCTTCAATAACATTTTAATTTTTACCTAGTTTTCCATTATTTCTCTTCAATTTTCTGTAAACTCAGCATGAGTGGAACTTAATTCACCCATGTAGATATTGAGATTGAAATTGAAATCAGTACAAGTATAACATTGTTTAAACATTTCTAGCCAAGGCAGTCATATACCAGACCCTTCATAATCTGAATCCAATCAGCAAGACAGAACACTTTGAGTAAAAAGAGAGATACTGTAACTCAGGAAGTTGATTACTAAAGGGTGGAAGACCTGTGAGGTCCAATAGGATCTCAGAGACTGGCAGCCACTTTTGGTGCTGTCTCTAATTCCAGAGATGCTCACAGAGAGGGAAAAAAAATACTTTAGTTTCTTTATATATTCTATCCTCCAAGCTTGGCTAATGCCTATCATTGGCTGTGCCAGCCACTCCTTGATACAGGAACTTAAGACATGATGTCTATGGGAGTCACTCACCCTGTGAAAGAAAGAGCAGCTAAAGGGAAGAATCTCAAGGTGCGCTGAGAAGAATCAGCACAAACAGAAAAAAGAATTACTGCTTTGGAAAGGCTGAAACAAAACTGAAGATATCTGAAAAAGCCATTAGAACTCATGAAACAGTTCTATGTTGACATTGATTATAACTTTTGTTTTGTTGATGTATATTATTTGGAAAACATGAAGTGTGGGGAAATCTCATTACCTGGCAACATCTCTGACTGCTTGTGCACTGACCGTGACTCCCAAGACCCTTAGTCCTGCTCACTCTCCTCCTGCCTCTACTTCTCTTAAAATCCCCATCACGAGCGTGACCACCATTACCCTTCCTGCTCTTAGACCAAGACAGGGATGAACACTGGGGTGTGGTCCTATTTTGATAAATGGGAATAGCCTTTGTGAAGAAAACAGAAAAACATCTGAAAATCAGAAACAATAAAGCTTGCATTAAAAACATATTAGGTTCTTGAATTTTATAAACTGAGATTTGCAAAAAAAATCCCATTTATACTAAATTACTTTATTAATTTGCTATAATTTCAACAAACTCAAGCGAAATGATCCCAAAGATCATCTGGAAGAATAAAAGAATAAAAAGATCAGGTATATTTGTTTTAATTGAGGAAGTGTGATACAGACTTATTCCACATGCCCTTACCATGAGGTATGTATTTACTTACTCATGAAATATTCAATGAGCCTTTTACTATGATGGGAAGTTACGACACAGCAGCAGACATGGAAATTTTCCTCTCTAAATATTGCTTGCAATATTATTTCCTCCCTAAAGCTTGCAATATTATTGACAAGATAGGAAACTGACAAGTCAATAAATAAGTGAACAATATAATTACAGATTATAATTTCTGTGAAGTAAATTGTAGGACTCTACCGTAGAAAGAATAAGCAGGATAAGTGATTTGAAGTGAGTGACATTTGAGCAGAGATCTTAGGATGAGAAATAAATATTAGCCAGACCTTTGCACAACTGAGGGAACAGCATGTCCTAAAATTTAGCTACGTGACCTCGCACAACTCCCTTAAATTTCTCTGTCTTTGTACTCATCTGGAAAATGGGTATGGTTTAGAATCTACCTTAAAAATAGCATTAGGGAAATGGGTTATAATGTATAGAATACATTAAATATCAATGGAGACATTACATTTTAGGGAATACTAACAATTTTGAAAAAAAAACCCTTTCTACTCTACTAAAAATGGATAGACAAAAGCAGAAATTTTTAACCACAAAGAAATAAAAAGGATTAATAATTACATTTTGCATACAATTTATTATCTACCCCATAATAAATTTGAGTTGTATGATTTTGCTTTGTACACATGTTTAAAACCATGCTACTTATTATAAGAATTACAGAAATAATAAAAAAATTACCAATTTAATTTCAAATGTTGTCAGAATTATTTAATGGGCTTATCTCAAATCTTGGAGCAATTTGTATTTATTAAAACAATTTAATGCTTATTAAGACATTTCGAATACCAGCGAAATCCAATTACTGAAACATGTAGGCAGGAAGCAGGAAATCTGGGGTCCATGATGAAATTTCATGTTGAATTTCTCTGTCACCTTGAAGTTCACTGAGGTACTTATTGTCTTTTTTTTTTTTTTTTTTTTGAGACAGAGTCTCACTATGTCACCCTCGGTAGAGTGCAGTGACTTCACAGCTCACAGCAGCCTCCAACTCTTGGGCTTAAGCGATTCTCTTGCCTCAGCCTCCCAAGTAGCTGGGACTATAGGTGTCCACCACAATGCCTGGCTATTTTTTGTTGCAGTTGTTGTTTAGCAGGCCCGGGCTGGGCTTGAACCCGCCAGCCTCGGTGTGTGTGGCTGGCGCCCTACTCACTGAGCTACAGGCGCCAAGCCTATTGATTGTCTTATATGCAGAAAAAAATATATTGGAAAACAATGTTTAGAATTTTTTACCTTTTCTCATTATGAAATTCTTTTGCATGCATCAAATATGAATTGTATCTGAATTGTAAATAAAGGTTTGCCATGCTTCTCAAAGAGAATTATGATGTACACATTTTGAGGAAATAGGATAGGATGATCTTATAGGATATTTTTATGGGAATTGGATAAAGAAATGTCATTATGTTATAAGGAAGGCTGATGTTATTTGAGACTCGATTTTTAGACTTTTTCCTTTGGAGTTGCTAAAATAATATAGGGAAATAATAATACATGCAATACACTATGTACCTCTTCTTCAACTACACTTGAGAATTCAAAGCATCACAAAGAAGATACATACGCTCCCTATGTCCTGAGAGAGTTCCACGACCTTAAGTTTCCAGAATGAGGCCTTCTGCACACCTTGCACAAATCTTCCACCCTTTGAAAGGTTTCTGCCAATTTTTGAGCGTCTTTTAATTCACGATCTCTCCAGCACCCTGAGAAGAGCTCTTTCTTTCCATGGATAACTTGTATCCAATGATGCTGATACAACAAAGATGCAAATTTAACACTATCCCAATTCCAGGCAATTCTTAAAGTCTATTCCAGATTCAGAATTCCCTGGAGAATTATCTGAGGTCTTTGCAATTGCACAGCAGTTTAACAACTCTGTCAGTCCAGTCTTACGGCTTTCATTATCCCAGGAGTGTTTAGGCTGAAGGCAGTCTCCATCTAACATTCTACAAGAAAATCTCTGCTTATGTCTGTGCTGGGAACCTTATTTAAGAAAGTTAATATCAGAAGAGTTCAAAGAAGTGGGAACTAAATTGAGCTTTTGGAGTTGAACCATCATATAGTCCACTGGTAATTAGGACCTCATTATTGATAGTAGGGAAAGCATGATTAACCCCTGGAATGATGTAAATATTGTAATTGATAAAACGGTCACCTGTGGCAAACTGGACTGAGATACCGGTAGAAGCAATCACACAGGACAGTGCAATATCTTAGTTATGGCAAAAGTTCAGGAGAAGGAAGAGCTGCAAAATGGAATGGTTTGTTGCTGGATATAATTTGTTAATACGTATTAGAAAAAACCTAAGTCTAGGTTTGAGATGGTTAATCACTAATTAACCAATTAGGCAAAAAAGCCAGAAAGCCTCCTTAGTAGTAAATAAAGTAATACCATCTCCTTCAAAAGAGAAAAGAAAAAAAGAAATGTCAAGTGCCTTATCTTAAGAGTGACAGAAGGGGTCGAAAACTGAGTGTGAAAATATGCTAGACAGGGTCCTGAGATAATGTGAGGTGATAAGCTTTAGGATGGGTCCATCTGACCCAATATACTATTAATAGAAATTGTGGATCCTTAGATTCCTCTGAATCCTGACAAGAACTCAAGGAAATGGTGCTAGCAAGGGTCTTGGAAGCATGGAGAAAGTATAGTTCACAGGAAGTGAAACAGAAATGCAAGACCTTGACTTCTGTGGAAGACAGTCTAAGAAATCATCACAAGATGCAGAGAAGTGGGCACCCTAGCACAGACACACTGCTGCCTCTGACAAAGTTCTATGGGAAGTCGCCGAGGACGTTCCATTTACCAAAGCAGTAAGAGATTAGTAAATGTAGAATGTAAATGTCTCAACACAATTGTGAATTTGCCAGGAAAGCTATGTTAACCAGTGTGATATAAACGTGTCAACCGGTCTGTGAAACTAATGTATGATGCCCTATGATCATACCATTGTACATAGCTATGATTTAATAAAAAAAATAAAATAAAAATAAAAAACATTAAACTAAGGTACAAAACTATAATAATTCTAGAAGTTGTGCAAAACTATAATAATTCTAAAAGTTGTGCAAAAAATTCTGTTTAATATTGGTCTTGATAAAGAACTTATGAAGAAGACCCTAAGGCAATCAAAACAACAAAATAAATAAAGAAATAAATGAATAAATAAATAAATAAATAGGACCTGATCAAATTAAAATGTTTCTGGGGAACTAAGGAAACAATCAACAAAGCAGAGAGAAAACCTTCAGACTAAGAAAAGTTATTTTTATGCTAAAAATCTGAGAAAGGCCTAAAACAAAAGAATGCCCAAAGAATTCAAGCAAATCAATAAACGAAGAGCAAAATGTTTCAGGAAGAGTCCTGAACAAAATGTTTACTGCTGAAGACAGATAAATGACCAAAAAAATCTATGGGGAAATGCTCATATTCTCTACTTATGTAAATTAAACCACTTTGAGAAAGCACCTGTTGTGACATGAGCGTGCTAACATCACAACATCCCAGAGTGAATATAGAATGGGACCAACATATTTCTCTAATCACCTACTCTGCTTTCTTTCATTTTATTAGTATTAGATAATAGGTGTGTACATTACTGTGATCATGGGGCACCATGCACTGATTTTATAAACAGTTCGACACATTTTAATCACAATGATTAACATTACTTTCCTGGCATTTTCTTAATTATTGTGTTAGGACAATCATATTCTGCATTCACTAAGTTTCAGAAGTACCCTTGTAAGATGTACTGCAGGTGTAATCCCACAAATCACCCTCCCTCTGCCCATTCTCTCCCCTCTCTCCACTCCCTCTCCCTCTTCCCCCTATTGTTAGGGTATCACTGGGTTATAGCTTTGCTATGAAAGCCATAAATTAGTTTCATAGTAGGGCTGAGTACATAAGATACCTTTTCTTCCATTCTTTTTTTTTTTAATTAATTCATAGCTGTGTACATTAATGTGATAATGGGGCACCATACACTACTTTCAAAGACCATTTGCACATTTTCATCACACTGATTAACATAGCCTTCCTGGCATTTTCTTAGTTATTGTACTAAGACATTTACTAAGTTTCACATTTACCCTTGTAAGATGCACCACAGGTGTGATCCCACCAACCCCCCCCCTCTGCCCGCCTCCCCCCTCCTTCGCCTCCCTTTTTCTCTTTCTCTTATTCTTAGGTTGTAATTGGGTTATAGCATTCATGTAAAAGCCATAAATTAGTTTCATAATAGGACTATGGAACTACATTTTCTTCCATTCTTGAGATACTTTACTAAGAAGAATATGTTCCAGCTCCATTCATGTAAACATGAAAGAGGTAAAGTTTCCATCTTTCTTAAAACCTGCGGAGGAGCATGATGGTGGGCAGGACAGACGTGTAGCCCAACTCTTCCAAGCCATCAGGAGACAGGAAAGAGTGTCTGGAACTTCCCCAACTGTGGATTATTGGTGTGGACGGACAGCTAGAGATGCTGAGCCAAGTGGCGGACTTCTATATATAAGGGTTAATTTAAAACCACAGACCCGGTTGTAGAGATTGTTCCCTTCCTGGCTATGCGGACCAGAAGGCCCCTCCCTTATGAAGGGCAACAGCTTGCAAATGCTTATAAATCCCAATTAGCAAATATTTATTCCTGAAGTGAGAGAGGCATCCGAAAGGAGAGCCACTCAAAACCATGGGAAACCGGGCAACCTGTTGAACAATTGAAGGGAAGGGAGCCCACCTGGGAAACAGACATTTTGAACTACCCAAGAACAGGCGCCTTTAACCAGACCAGCAGACACTGAGTAAGACCACAATATTTCTGCTGAAGAAGGCTGAAGGGGGTTGGCAGTTCAGGCTGCGAGAACTGGCTGGTCCCGATCAAAAACAGAAACTCTGAACCACACAACTCAGAATAAGGAAGGTCCCCGAGTCCTCCTGCCCAGCCACAAGCTGGCTCCCGCTGCAGCAGAAAACCCAGCAGCACCACCCTCCCACAGCCAATTGTAGTCGCCAGCTTGCAGGAGAACCTAGGGAACAGAGTGGAAAGATTCGAGTAGTGTGGACTCCTGCACGGAGTGGGAAGATGGTTCATGAGTGCTGTCTGGAGCAAAATAGCTCAGGTTACACATTACTTGGGTGACAAACTTTTACAGAAACTCCAAAATGGCGATTGGCCATGAAATGCGGTTACCATGGTAATATAACCTGGTATAATCCTGGGAACTGCACACAGCACCATCTGGTGTCCAGAAAGTATATTGCAGTATGATTATATTCCTACGAAAGCTGACGCTTACATCATACATATAGATGTATATTTCTACATACAAGAACAATTTTTTTGGAGATAGTGCCTTTCTTCTTATGCTTTTTTTTTCTTTTGTTTTGTTTTGTTTTCTTTGTTTTTCTACTTTTGCTATTTTTTTCTGTTTTTTCTCACCATTTACTTGGAGGAGCTTTTGTCAATTTTTTATTATTAATTTTTAAATAGATAAATAATTTTATTTCTACTTTCTCTAATTTTAATTTCTCCTTTCTTCTCTTTTAAATTTTTTACAAACACCACTTTTGTCTTTTTTAAAAAATTATTTTACAACTATCACTATTTTTATTGCAGTTGTTTTTATGTTTCTGTTGTCGTGGGTGTTGTCTGTATGTCTATGTGACTCCGTTTGTTTATATATCTATGGGCTAGTGTGTCTGGTAGCCTCATTTGCTCTCAATGAGCTCAGTGTTACAACTTGCAGTGCTGAGCTCCCAGCACCTCCCTCCACTCTCACTCTGAGGTCTGGATGACTGCCCCCCAGGAGTCCAGATTCTAGGAAGACTGCTTGAGAGGTGTAGACAGGACCTGGACTGCACCCGGACAGTGCTGATTCTACAGCACAGGAGTGAGGAGACAACCGTCGGCTAAGAAGGAATCACAAAGAACAGCAGTGACTAGAGCTGCAGACTAGCAGCTGTCTTTAGCAATAACAAGGTCCACTCCCAGATATCCCATAGCCACTCCTCCTGTTTCCCTGGGCAATCAGATGAGGCCAGGCATCTTCTCAAATGGCAACCACCACGGATCAGACCAGGGACTGAAACAAAGGCCCCATGAGTAAAGCATTTGCAAGAGGCGGTACTGCCTTTGGTGGATCACAGAAACTAGAAAACGCACGTCCAGAGCTGTTTAATTACCAGGGTGGGGCTAATCAAAAAAACTGCTCTACTGAGTCTAACATGCACCTGGCCCTCAGGGGACCTTTATCATAGACAAAGGCCAATAGGCTTCAGCTGACATCTAACTGTGCTACAAATACAAACCTGCAAAAGTAAAGACAGGCCTGAGGCACAGGTTCTAGAAACTCAAGTCAGCCTCTCCACTGCAGAGGAATTCATCAGGGGCTCTGCAAAATCAGAAAAAAATACCCACAGGATAGTTCTGCTCAGCCACTAACATAAATTAAGAATGGGGCTGTAACTGAGTGAACACCTTCAGACTCGATCAAGTGCCTGAGGTTGACAGGCCTCACCACCCCATGCTGGATAGAGGCCAAGAGCAGAGGCTTGGATGAGTAGATACAAACTTTCCTGGGATTTAGGCAGGTGAAAACCTCTGGAGTATCTGCTTACTGCAGACAAATGACTGGGTCATAGCCTTGTGGGGCTAGCAGTGACTGAGTATGACAGAGCTTCAAGGTGGGGAAGTAGGCATCAAACTTCCCAGACTGATATATTTGCTGGGTGGCTCCTCCTGGTTCCAGGAAGCACAGGAGCAAGCCATATTAGAGTAGCCACCAGACCCCTGTGATCCAGTTCTCAGAAACATCTTAAACTCTCCAACCCGAGACAGGTGCTGACTGAGATAATTGATTTAGACCTTTTGTACTGAGACAATTGCCTGAGGACTGTTCACGTGATTCCCTGGGTGTGTAGCTGTACGAAGGTTTGATTCTCCTTTTCATATTGTTGCATGTGGTGGGTGAGGAGACTTAATTGCTGGTATTTCAACACAGCTGAGATTTCAACCGAGAGTAACTGTTTCACTAGGGTCGAACAGTAACCAGCTGAAAACAGAAGACAGAACAACTTAGCCCAACCACACCAAACAAAGTCCAAGTTTGTCAGACCCAGCACTGTATGGGTCCTCAACAAAACTCCAGGAAAAAAAGGGAGCAAAATAATCACAGGGCAAAATCACCAAAAAAACTAACATCCAGCTAAACTGAGTTTAATTTGTGATGGAGAAATTAAATACTTTAATGACATTCAGATGTGAAAAACATTTGCCATAACCAGCTCTCCAGGATATTCTCAGACCTATCCTCCATAATGACCAACCAAACCCTATACCACAAAAGTAAACTCACTCATAAAATTCTGACCAAACTCCAACTTCGACACTGGTGAAAAAATTAAAAATGCCCACACGATTTGTGAAAAACTTGATACCCAAAATTTCATCAGATTTATCAATATTCTCCATTCATGTGAATGGCTTAAACTGTCCTCTAAAGAGGCATAGGTTATCTGACTGGATACAAAAACTTAGACCAGATATTTGTTGCATACAAGAGGCACATCTTAACTTAAAAGACAAATACAGATTCAGGGTGAAAGGATGGTCATTTACATTTCAAGCAAATGGTAATCAGAAAAAAGCAGGTGTTGCAATTCTATTTGCAGATACAATAGGCTTTAAACTAACAAAAGAAAAGAAGAACAAGAATGGTCACTTCATGTTTATTAAGGGTAATACTCAATACGATGAGATTTCAATTATTAATATCTATGCACCCAACCAGAATGCACCTCAATTTATACGAGAAACTTTAACAGACATGAGCAACTTCATTTCCTCCAGCTCCATAATCGTCAGAGAGTTTAACACTCCTTTGGCAGTGTTGGATCAATCCTCCAACAAGTAGCTGAGCAAAGAAATTTTAGATTTAAACCTAAACATCCAACATTTGGATTTAGAAGATATCTACAGAACATTTAATCCCAGCAAAACTGAATACACATACTTCTCATCAGCCCATGGAACTTACTTCAAAATCGAACACATTTTAGGTCACAAGTCTAACCTCAGTAAATTTAAAGGAATAGAAATAATTCCATTCATCTTCTCGGGTCACCATGGAATAAGACTCAAGCTGAGTAACAAAAGGAATCTGCATACTCCTACAAAAACATGGAAGTTAAATAACCTTATGCTGAATGATATCTGGGTTAGAGATGAGATTAAGAAAGAAATTGCCAATTTTTTTCAACAAAACGACAATGAAGACATGAACTATCATAACCTCTGGGACACCACAAAGGCAGTTCTAACAGTAAAATTTATACCACTACCAGCCTTTCTCAAGAGAACACAAGAACAGGAAGTTAAGAACTTAATGGGACATCTCAAGCAACTGAAAAAGAAAGAACATTCCAACGCCAAAGGCTATAGAAGAAAAGAAATAACCAAAATTAGAGCAGAATTAAATGAAATTGAAAACAAAAGAATAATACAACAGATAAATAATGATAAAAGCTGGTTTTTTGAAAAGGTCAATAAAATAAATAAACGGTCAATCTAATCAAGAAAAAAAGAGTGAAATCTCTAATTTCATTAATCAGAAATGACAAAGATGAAATAAAAACAGACACCTCATAAATTCAAAAAATTCTTATTGAAATACAAGAAACACTATTCCCAGAAATATGAAAATCTGGAGGAAATTGACTGATATTTAAAAGCACGTTGCCTTCCAGGAATTAACAAGGATCAAGTGAAAATGTTGAACAGGCCCATAGCAAGTTCTGAAATAGCATCAACCATACAAAACCTTCCTAAATAGAAAAGCCCAGGACCAGATGGTTTCACATCAGAATTCTACCAAACCTTTGAAGAGGAATTAGTACCTATATTACTCAACCTGTTCCAAAAGGTAGAAAAAGACGGAAGACTACACAACACATTCTATGAAGCATACATCACGCTGATTCCCAAACCAGGAAAATACCCAACAAGAAAAGAAAATTATAGACCAATATTACTAATTAATATTGATGCAAAAATATTTAAGAAAATCCTAACAAACAGAATCCAGCAACACATTAAACAAATTATACATTATGACAAAGTCTGTTTTATCCCAGGATCTCAAGACTGGTTCAATATACATAAATCTATAAATGTAATCCAGCACATAAACAAAATAAAAAACAAAGACCATATGATTCTCTCAATTAATATAGAAAAAGCTTTTGATGATATCCAGCATCCTTTCATGATCAGAACACTTTAAAAAATTGGAAGGGATATTTCTTAAACAGATAGAGGCCATCTACAGCAAACCCATAGCCAATAACTTATTGAATAGAGTTAAATTGATATCATTTCTTCTCAGATCAGGAACCAGACAAGGCTGCCAATTGTCCCCACTCCTTTTCAACATATTAATGGATGTTTAAACCACCACAATTAGGAAAGAAAAGGTGATCAAGGGTATCCATAAGGGTCAGAAGAGATCAAATTTTCACTCTTCGCAGATGATATGATTTTATATCTGGAAAACACTAGGTACTCTAATGCAAAACTCTTAGAAGTGATCAAGAAATACAGCACCGTCTCAGGTTACAAATTCAACATTCATAAGTTGGTGGCCTTTATATATACCAACAACAGTCAGGATGAAAAACAGTTAAGGACTCTATTCCATTCACAGTAGTGCAAAAGAAGATGAATATTTGGGAAATTATCTTACAAAAAACGTGAAAGATCTCTACAAAGAGAACTATAAAACTCTAAGAAAAGAAATAGCTGAAAATGTTAACAAATGGAAAAACATACCATGCTCATGGCTGGGAAGAATCAACATTGTTAAAATGTCCATACTACCAAAAGCAATATGTAATTTCAACGCAATCCCTTTTAAATCTCCATTGTCTTACTTTAAATAACTTGAAAAAACAATACTTCATTTTAAATAGAATAAAAAGAAACCCAAATAGCCAAGACACTACTAAAAAATAAAAATTAAGCAGGAGGAATCATGCTACCAGACCTCAGACTATAATACAAATCAATAGTGATCAAAACAGAATGGTATTGGCAAAAAACAGAGTAGTATTAATAGATGTCTGGAAAAAAAAATAGAGAATCAAGAGATGAACCCTGCTACTTACTATTATTTAATCTTTGACAAGTCAATTAAAAACATTCAGTGGGGAAAAGATTCCCTATTTAACAAATGGTGCTGGGTGAACTTGCTGGCAACCTAAAGAAGACTGAAACTGGATCCACACCTTTCGCCATTAACTAAGATAGACTTTCACTACATTAAACATTTAAACCTAAGACATGAAACTATAAAAATACTAGAGGAAAGTGCATGGAAAACCCTTAAAGAAATCAGTCTGGGCGAGTATTTTATGAGAAGGACTACCCGCACAATTGAAGCAGCTTCAAAAGTACACTTCTGGGACTGGATCAAACTAAAAATCGTCTGCACAGCCAAGAACACAGTAAGTATAGCAAGCAAACAGCCCTCAGAATGGGAGAAGGTATTTGCAGGTTATATCTCTGACAAAGGTTTAATAACCAGAATCCACAGAGAACTCAAACGCATTAGCAAGAAAAGAACAAGGGATCTCATCACAGGCTGTGAAAGGGATTTGAAGAGAAACTTCTCTGAAGGAGACAAGTGCACATCCTTCAGACATATGAAAAAATGCTCATCATCTCTAATAATCAGAGAAATGCAAATCAAAACTACTTTGAGATATCATCTAACTCCAGTGAAACTAGCCTATATCAGCAAATCCCAAGACCAGAGATGTTGGCGTGGATGCGGAGAAAAGGTAACACTTTTACACTGCTGGTTGGAGTGCAAATTATTACATTCATTTTGGAAACATATATGGAGAACACTTACAGATCTCAATATAAAACTGCCATTCAATTCTGTATTCCTCTATTGGGCATATACCCAGAAAACCAAAAATTACATCATAACAACGGTATTTGTACCAGAATGTTTATTGCAGCCCTATTTTTAATTGCTAACTCATGGAAAAAGCCCAAGTGTCTATCGATCCACGAATTAATTAATAAATTGTGGTATATGTACACCATGGAATATTATGCAGACTTAAAGAAAGATAGAGACTTTACCTCTTTTATGTTTACATGGATGGACCTGGAAAATATTCTTCTCAGTAAAGTATCTCAAGAATGGAAGAAAAAGTACCCAACATACTCACCCCATTATGAAACTAGTTTAGGGCTTTCACATGAAAGCTATAACCCAGTTGTGACCTGAGACTGTGGGGAAGATGGAGAGGAAGGGAAGGGAGGGGGAAAGTGGATAGAGGGAGTGGGACTGGTGGGATCACACCTATGGTGCATCTTGCAAAGATATATGTGAAACTTAGTAAATGAAGTATGTACATGTCTTGGCACAACAACTAAAAAAACTCCAGAAAGCCTATGTAGACCGGTGTGATAAAAATGTGTCAAACACTTTATGAAACTAGGGTGTGATGCCCCATGATCATATCAATATGCACAGCTATGATTTAATTTTAAAAAAGTAAATAAATAAAGCAGGAGGAATCACACTACTACACCTCAGACTATACTACAAATCGATACTGATCAAAACAGCATGGTATTGACATAAAAACAGAGAAGTAGATGTCTGGAACAGAATAGAGAACCAAGAGATGAACCCTTCTAATTGCCATTATTTAATTTTTGACAAGTCAATTAAAAACATTCAGTGGGGAAAAGATTTTCTATTTAACAAATGGTGCTGCATTAACTGGCTGGTAACCTGCAGAAAATTGAAACCGGACCCACACCATTCACCATTAACTAAAATAGACTGTCACTAAATTAAAGATTTAAACTTAAGACATGAAACTATAAAAACACTAGGGGAGAGTGCAGAAAAAAACCGTTGAAGAAATCGGTCTGGGCAAGCATTTTATGAAGAGGACCTCCAGGCAATTGAAGTAGCTTCAAAAATACATTACTGGGAGTGATCAAACTAAAAATTTTCTGCACAGCCAAGAACACAGTAAGTAAAGCAAGCAAATAGCCCTCAGAATGGGAGAAGATATTTGCAGGTTATATCTCTGACAAAGGTTTAATAACCAGAATTCACAGAGAACTCAAACGCATTAGCAAGAAAAGAACAATAAATTTCATGGCAGGCTGGGCAAGAGATATGAAGAGAAACTTCTCTGAAGAAGTAAGGTGCAAAGCCTTCAGACATGAAAAAATGCTCATCGTCTTTAATCATCAGAGAAATGCAAAACTACTTTGAGATGTCATCTAACTCAAGTGATACTACCCTATATCACAAAATCTCAAGACCAGAGATGTTGGCGTGGATGTGGAGAAAAGGAAACACTTTTGCACTGCTGGTGGTAATGTAAATTAATACATTTCTTTTGGAAATATATATGGAGAACACTTCAAGATCTAAAAATAGACCTTCCATTCAATCCTGTAATTCCTCTTCTGGGTATATACCCAGAAGACCAACAATTATATCATAAAAAAGATATTTGTACAAGAATATTTATTGCAGCCCTATTCACAATTGCTAAGTCATGGATAAACCCAAGTGCCCATCGATCCACTAATGGATTAATAAATTGTGGTACATGTATACCATAGAATATTATGCAGCCTTAAAGAAAGACGGAGACTTTACCTTCTTTGTGTTTACATGGATGGAGCTGGAACATATTCTTCTTAGTATACTATCCCAAGAATGGAAGAAAAAGTATCCAATGTACTCACCCCTACTATGAAACTCATTTAGGGCTTTCACACGAATGCTGTAACCCAATTGCAACCTAGGAATAGGGGTAAGGGGGTAGGGGATAGAGGAACGGGGTGGAAGGGAGGAAGGAGGGGGATTGGTGAGAATACACTTGTGGTGCATCTTACAAGGGTATATGTGAAACTTCGTAAATGTGGAATGTAAATGTCTTAAAACAATAACTGTGAAATAACTGTGAATAACTGTGTAACTTCCTGTGTGCCAGGAAGGCTATGTTAACCAGTTTGATGTAAATTTGTCAACTGGTCTGTGATACTAGTGTGTGATGCCCCATGATCGTATCAGTGTACACAGATAATAATTTAATTAAAAAAAATAGAGAATGAGGTTCCCTAAACATACACACAAAAAAAAAACCTGCGTAATATTCCATCATGTACGTATACCACAATTTATTGATTCATTCGTAGATTGATGGGCACTTGGGCTTTTTCCTTGATTATCAATTGTTAATTGGGCTGCAATAAACATTCTGGCCCAAATATCTTTTTGTTATAATGTAATTTTTGGTCTTCTTGGTTTATACCTTGTAGAGGAATTATAGGATTGAATGGCAGATCTATATTTAGATCTCTAAGTGTTCTCCAAACATCTTTTCAAAAGGTATATTAATTTGTATTCCCACCAGCAGTGTAGAAGTGTTTGCTTTTCTCCACATCCACACCAACATCTCTGGTCTTGAAATTAGACCAACATCTCTCATCTTGAAAGATCTGGTCTTGAAAGATCACACAGCATCATTTGTTACATAGGAAATCTTTTCTCCACTGAATGTTTTTAATTGACTTGTCAAAGATTAAATAATGGTAAGTAGCAGGGTTCATCCACGCCAACATCTCTGATCTTGAAAGATCTGGGCTGATCTTACTAGAGTTAGATGGTATCTCAAGGTAGTTTTGATTTGCATTTCTGTGATGATTAAAGAAAATGAGCATTTTTTCTAATGTCTAAAGGTTGTGCATCTGTCTACTTAAGAGAAATTCTATTCAAGTGCCTTGCCCAGCCTGTGATGGAATCCCTTGTTCTTTTCTTGCTTATACGTTTGAGTTCTGTGTGGATTCTGGTTATTAAACCTTTGTTGGAGACATAACCTGCAAATATATTTTATCATTCTGAGGGCTGTTTGCTTGCATTGTTTTCTTGGGTTTGCAGAAGCTTTTTAGTTTGATCAGGACCCAGTAGTGTATTTTTAAAACTCCATCAATTGCCCCAGCGGTCCTCCTCATAAAATACTCGCCCAGACCAATTTCTTCGAGGGTTTTTCCTGTACGCCCTTTTAGTGTTTTTATAGTCTCATGTCTTAAGTTTAAATCTATAATCCAGTGAGAGTCTATCTTAGTGAAGGATAGTGAAGGATGTGGGTTCAGTTTGAGTCCTCTAGTGGTTCTCCATTCTTTTCCAGAAATCTAATTCTCTTTTTTTGTGCCACTACCATGCTGTTTTGATCACTATCGATTTATAGTATACTCTGAAGTTTGGTAGCGTGATTCCTCGTGCTGTGTTTTTATTTTTGAGTAATGTCTTGGTGATTAGAGGTTTTTTCTGATTTCATATAAAATAAAGTATTATTTTTTCAAGATCTTTAAAGAATGACAGTGGAGTTTTAATAGGGATTGCATTAAAATTTTACATTGCTTTTGGGCATTTTAACAATGTTGATTTTTCTCAGCAATGAGCATGGTATGTTTTTCCATTTGTTAACATTTTTAGCTATTTATTTTCTTAGAGTTTTATAGTTTTTATTTTAGAGATTTTTCACATCTTTTGTTACATAAACTCCCAAATATTTCATCTTCTTGGCACTTCTGTGAACCAAATAGAGTCCTTAACTGTTTTTTCAGCTTGTCCATTGTTGGTATATATACAGGCTACTGATTTATGAGTGTTGATTTTGTAACCTAACACTCTGCTGTGTTCCTTGATCACTTCTAAGAGTTTTGTTGTAGAATCTCTGGTGTTTCTCAAACATGCAATCATATCATCTGTGAGAGGGAAAGTTTGATCTCATGGCCCTATATTGATAAACTTGATCATTTTTTCTTTTCTAATTGTGATGACTAAAACTTCTATTACACTGATAAAGAGCAGTGGAGACAATGGGCAGCCTTGTGTGGTTCCTGATCTGAGTGGAAATGGTTTCCATTTAACTCCATTCAATACAATATTGGCTGTATTTCTCTAGATGGCCTCTATCAGTTTAAGAATTTTTCTTTCAATACCAAGTTTCTTAAGGGTTCTGATCATGATGGGATGCTGTATAATATCAAAAGCTTTTTCTGCATCAATTGAGAGAATTATATGGTCTTTCTTTTTTAATTTTTTATATGCTGAATTATACTTATAGATTTATGTATATTGAACAAGCTTTGAGACACTGGGTTTAAACCAACTTGGTCATGATGTATAATTTCTTTGATGTGTTACTGAATTTTGTTTGTTAGGATCTTGTTGAATATTTTTGCAACTATATTCATTAGTGATATTGTTCTATAATTTTCTTTTCTTGTTGGGTCTTTTCCTGATTTGGGGATCAGTATGATGTTTGCTTCATACAATGTGTTGGGTAGTCTTTCTTATTATTCTACATTTTGGAACAGGTTGAGTAATATAAGTACTAGTTCCTCTTTAAAGATTTGGTAGAATTCTGAAGTGAAGCCATCTAGTCCCAGGATTTTCACATTGGGAAGATTTTGTATGGTTGATGCTATTTCAGAACTTGATATTGGCCTGTTCAACATTTCCACTTGATTCTGCATAAGCCTTGGAAGGTAACATGCTTCCAAGTATTGGTCAATTTCCTTCAGATTTTCATAATTCTGAGAATAAAGTTTCTTATAATATTTATTAAGGATTTTTTGAATTTCTGAGGAGTCTGTTGTTATTTCATCTTTCTCGTTTCTGATTGATGAGATTTGAGTGTTTACTCTTTTTTTCCTGGTTAGATTAGCCAAATGTTTATCTATTTTATTGACCTTCTCAAAAAACAAACTTCATGATTTATTGTTCTGTTATATAATTCATTTGTTTTTAATTTCATTTCATTCTCCTCTAATTTTGGATATTTTTTGTCTTCTACTGTATTTGAGGTTGGAATGTTATTCCTTTTTCAGTTCCTTGAGATGTCCCATTAAGTGTTAGCTTTTTCTCTTTCCGTTCTCTGAGGAAGGCTTGCAGTGCTATGAATTTCTTTCTTAGGACTGTCTTTGCAGTATCCCAGAGGTTCTGATAATTTCTACCTTCATTGTTGTTTTGCTCCAAAAATTTGGCAATTTTCTTCTTGATCTCATCTCTGACCCAGCTATCATTCAGCATAAGGTTATTTAATTTCCATGTTTTTTATGAGTAAGCAGGTTCCTGTTGTTACTGAGTTCAACATTTATTCCACAGTGGTCTAAAAGGATGCAAGGAATCATTTCTATTCCTTTAGATTTACTGATGATAGACTTGTGACCTAAGATGTGATCCATTGTGGAGTATATTCCATGGGCTGATGATAAGTATGTGTACTCAGTTTTGTTGGAATGAAATGTTTTGTAAATGTCTGCTAAATCCAAATGTTGGATGGTTAGGTTAAAATCTAAGATTTCTTTGTTCAGCTTCTTATTGGAGGATTTATCTAGCACTGCCAAAAGAATGTTGAAATCTGTGACTATTATAGATCTGAAGTTCCTCATGTCTGTTAGAGTTTCTCATATAAATTGAGGTGCATTCTGATTAAGTGCATAGATATCAATAATTGAAGTCTCATCATATTGAGTATTACCCTTAACAAATATGAAGTGACCATTCTTGTTCTTCCTTACTTTTGTTGATTTAAAGCCTATTGTATCTACAAATAAAATTGCAACACTTGCTTTTTTCTGACCACCATTTGCCTGAAATTTGGATGACCATCCTTTCGCCCTGAGTCTACATTTATCTTTTAACTTAAGATGTGATTCTTTTATGCAACAAATATCTGGCCTTAGTTTTGTGTCCAGACAGGTAACCTAAGCTTCTTTAGAAGACAGTTAAAGCCATTCATGGTAATGGAGAATATTGAAAAGTCTGGTAAAATTTTGGGTCTCGAATTTTTCAAAAATCTTGTGGACATTTTTAATTTTTTCTCCAGTATGGAAGTTAGAGTTTCATGAAAAGTTTATGAGTGAGTTTACTTTTGTGGTGAAGAATTGGGATGGTCTTTATGGAGGATATGTCTGAGAATATTCTGAAGAGCAGTTTGGTTATGGCAAATTTCTTCAACATATGAATGTCATTAAAGTATTTAATTTCTCCATCATACATAAAACACAGTTTGGCAAGATAGAGAATCCTGGGTTGAAAGTTATTTTGCTTTAGGAGGTTAAAAGTCAAGGACCACCCTCCTCTGTGAAAAGTTGCAGCAGAGAAATCTGCAGTCATTCTAATATTCTTTTCTTTGTGCATAATGACTTTCTTTCATCTTGCTGTTTTGAGAATTTTCTCCTTCATATCAACTTTAATGAAGTTAATTATGATATGCCTGGAAGGTGTCTTATTGGGCTTAAGTTATGCTGGGGTTCTGAAGCTGTCTGCTACCTAAATTTCAGCATCTCTAGGCATGTCTGGAAAAATTTTTTTCATAATTTTATGGAGAAGGTTCTCTATGCCTAGTGAGGCCACTTCCTCAATTTCAGGGACTCTCATGAGGCGGATATTGGCCTTCTTTGAAATATCCCAGAGCTCTCTCAGAGAATGATCTGTTTTTACTCTCCATTTCTAATTCTCTTTGAGAGTTTGGGCGTGTTCAAAGGCTTAGTCTTCAATGTCAGAAATTCTTTCTTCTGCCTGATCCACTGTGTAACTGAGGGATTCTACCTATTTTTGATATATTTCAGGGCTGAAAATTCTTACTTCAGTATGTCTAGGACTTTGGTGGCTTTGTCTTTTAATTTGTTAAATCTTCAGACAACCCATAAAGTGATGTGCCCTGAGAAAATGGGGCCCTGTTTTGTGTGGTGGGGCTAAGAGTTTTTGTCCTTTATTCAGCTGGTTTCTGTTTGACCCTAGTGAAACAGTTACTCTGGGTTGAAGTCTCAGCTGTGAAAAATACCAACAATTAAGTCACCACACCCACCACAGGCAACAATTGGAAAAGGAAAATCAAACCTTCCTGCTACCACACACCCAGGACACCACCTGGATAGTCCCCAGGCAATTGGCTCAGTTAAAAAGTTCCAGATCAATTCTCTCAGTCAGCAACTGTCTCTGGTGGGAGAGTTTAAGGGGTCTCTGGTAACTGGATCACAGGGGTTTGGTGACTAGTCTAATATGGCTTGCTGCGGTGTTGCGTGGAGTCAGGAGGAGTCACCCAGCAAATAGATAAGTCTGGGAAGGTTAATGCCTCCTTCCCCACCTTACAGCTCTGTCACATCCAGGTACTACTAGTCCCACAGGGCTGTGACAGAGTCAGTTGTCTGCAGTGAGCAGGTTCTCCAGAGGTTTGCACCTGCCTAAATCACAAGGAAGTCTGTATCTGCTCATTCATGCTGCTGCTCTCTGCCTCTGTTAAGTAGGGGGTGATAATGCCTGTCAACCTCAGGCACTTGAAGGAGGCTGGGTGTGGTCACTCAGTTCCAGCCCCACCCTTAGTTTATGTTACTGGCTGAAAAGAACAACCCTGTGGGAGTTTGTTTCTGATCCTGCTACATTTCTCTGCAGAGGAGAGACTGATTTGAGTTCCAATAACCTGTGCCTCAGGCACTGTCTTTACTCCTGTAGGTTTGTATTTACAACACAATTAGTTGTCAGCTATAGCCTACTGGCCTTTTTTGTCTATATGCTGTTGATCCTCTGAGGGCCAGGTGCATCTTAGGCTCAGTAAAATGGTCCTCTATATCAGCCTCATCCTAGGAGTTTCCCAGTTCTGCAGGTGCATTTTCTAGTCCCTGCCTTCCACCCAGGGCAGTACTACCTCAGGCAAACCCTTTACTCACAGCACCTGTGTTTCAGTTTCAGGTCTGTTCCGTAGTGGTTGCCATCTAGGAGGATGCCCGGTCTCATCTGGTTGCCCAGGGAGACAGAAGGAGTGGCTATGTGGTATCTAAGGGTGGGCCTTGTTATTGCTAAAGACGGCTGCTGCTCTGCACCTTTTGGCACTGCCGCGCCGGCGTGATGTTCTCTTAGCCAACCATCGTCTCCTCACTCCTGTGGTGAAGAGTCAGGACTGTCCAGCTGCAGTCCAGGTACTGTCTGGCCCTCTCAAAAAAGTACCCAACAATCTGGACTCACAGGGGGCAGGCCTCCAAACCTTAAAGTGAGAGTGGAGAAGAATGCTGAGAGCTCAGAGTCACAGGTTGTAACACCAAGGTCATTGAAAACAAATGAGCAAATAAATAGATGAAAATGTTATCATACACACGAGCCCATAGATACAGAAACAGACATAGACACATAGACATACAGACAACACCCACAACACCAGCAACATAATAACAACTGCAATAAAAATAGTTGTAATTATAAAAAAAGATAAAAAAAAACAAAAAAGTGGTGTTTGTAGAAAAGTTAAAAGAGAAAAAAGGAGAAATTAAAATTTAAAAAATAAAAATAAAAATATATCTATATTAAAAGTAATAATAAAAAATTAACAAAATCTCCCTCAAGAATATGGTGAGGAAAAAACAGAACAAAATGAACAAACAAAAGGCACCACATTTTAGGTCACAAGTCTAACCTCAGTAAATTTAGAAAGATAGAAATTATTCCTTGCATCTTCTCAGACGACCATGGAATAAAACTTGAACTGAGTAACAACAGGAATCTACATAATCATACAAAAACATGGAAGTTAAATAACCTTATGCTGAATGATAGCTGGATCAGAGACGAGATTAAGAAAGAAATTGCCAATTTTTTGGAACAAAATGACAATAAAGACACAAACTATCAGAACCTCTTGGACACTGCAAAGGCAGTCCTAAGGGGGAAATTTATACCACTGCAAGCCTTCCTAAAGAGAACAGAAAGAGAGGAAGTTAACAACTTAATGGGACATCTCAAGCAACTGAAAAAAAAAGAACATTCCAACCCCAAACCCAGTAGAAAAAAAGAAATAACCAAAATTACAGCAAAATTAAATGAAATTAAAAACAAAAAAAAATAATACAACAGATCAATAAATCAAAAAGCTGGTTTTTTGAAAGGGACAATAAAATAGATAAATCTTTAGCCAACCTAATCAGAAAAAGAGCAAAATCTCTAATCTCATCAATCAGAAACAACAAAGATGAAATAACAACAGACTCCTCAGACATCAAAAAATTCTTAATTAATATTAGAAGATACTTTATTCTAAGATATATGAAAATCTGAAGGAAATTGACCAATACTTGGAAGCACGTGACCTTCCAAGACTTAGCCACAATCAAGTGGAAATGCTGAACAGACCCATATCAAGTTCTGAACTAGCATCAATTATACAAAACATCAAGAAAGAAAAACCCAGGACCAGATGGTTTCACGTGTGAATTCTACCAAAACTTTAAAGAGGAATTATTAACTATATTACTCAACCTTTTTCAAAAGGTAGAAAAAGAAGAAAGACTTCCAAACACATTCTATGAAGCAAACATCACCCTGATCCCCATTCCAGGAAAAAACCCAACAAGAAAAGAAAATTATAGACCAATATCACTAACAAATATAGATGAAAAAATATTCAACAAGATCCTAACAAACAAAATCCAGCAACACATCAAATAAATTATACATCATGACCAAGTCGGTTTTATCCCAGGATCCCAATGCTGGTTCAATATACGTAAATCCATAAATGTAATTAAGCACATAAACAAATTGAAAAACAAAGATCATATGATTCTCTCAATCAATACAGAAAAAGCTTTTGATAATATCCAGCATCGCTTCATGATCAGATCAGTCAAAAAAATTGGTATAGAAGAAACATTTCTTAAACTGAACTGATAGAGGCCATCTACAGCAAACCCACAGCCAATATCATACTGAATGGAGTTAAATTAGAATCATTTCCACTCAGATCAGGAACCAGACAAGGCTGCCCATTGTCTCCATTGCATTTTAACGTTGTAATGGAAGTTTTAGCCACCACAATTAGAGAAAAAAAGGCGATCAAGGGTATCCATAGAGGGTCAGAAGAGATCAAACTTTCACTCTTCACAGATGATATGATTGTGTATCTGAAAAACACTAGGGAATCTACTACAAAACTTCTAGAATTGATCAAGGAATACAGCAGCGTCTCAGGTTACAAAATCAACATTCGAGAATCGGTAGCCTTTGTATACATCAACAATAGTCAAGTTGAGAAAACAGTTAAGGACTCTATCCAATTCACAGTAGTGCCAAAGAAGATGAAATATTTGGGAATTTACCTAACAAAAGCCGTGAAAGATCTCTATAAAGAGAACTATGGAAACTCTAAGAAAAGAAATAGCTGAAAATGTTAACAAATGGAAAAATATACCATGCTCATGGCTGGGAAGAATCAACATTGTTAAAATGTTCATACTACCAAAAGAAACATATAATGCAATTTAAACATTTAAATGCAATCCCTATCAAAGCTTAACTGTCATACTTTAAAGAGCTTGAGAAAATTAATACTTTGTTTTATATGGAATCAGAAAAAAACCTCAAATAGCCAAGACATTACTCAGAAATAAAAACAAAACAGGAGGATTCATGCTACCAGACCTCAGACTTTACTACAAATCGATATTGATTAAAACAGCATGGTATTGGCACAAAATGAGAGAAGTAGATGTCTGGAACAGAATAGAGAAACAAAATATGAGTTCAGCTACATACAGTTATTTGATCTTTGACAAGCCAATTAAAAACATTCAGTGTGGAAAAGATTACCTATTTAACAAATGGTGCTGGGTGAACTGACAGGCAACCTGCAGAAGACTGAAATTGGACGCGTACCTTTTATCGTTAACTAAAATATACTCTCATTGGATTAAAGATTTAAACTTAAGACATGAAACTATAAAA
>CAUYPK010001704.1:0-37312 GCA_963574355.1 Loris lydekkerianus | reverse complement strand
AGTTTAATTTAGCTGTATCTGTAACTTCTTCAATTAGACAGCCTTCCAAGGACCCAAAAGATTTATGACTTAGGTTTTTTCCTCCCAAAGCACCAAACCCAGTGCCTTGCATATAGGAGTTACTCATTAAAGCCTAACTTTGAAAAGAATAAAATGTTTTCTAGTTTATAAAACAGAAGATGAGTCCAGCTCCTAAAATGAAGAAAACCTTATAAAATGCACGTTTATTCTCAAATGTATAAAAATAAAAGCCAAAACGATAACATCAATTTCAAGCATTTTCCTTTCATTTCAAACTAATACTAACTTATTTCACAGCTAAGTCATCTTTTAGATAATAACCCATAGACTAAAAGCAAATGAGGAAAACCGATGAAGTGACTGTCTAAAATATAAGTTTAACTATCCATGCATTGCTATTCATTCTGTTAACTTTAAAAAAAGAAGGAAAAAAACCTTGTTTTAATCTATACATGTGAACAGTTTTCTGCTATAACCTTTTTCTCTCCTACCCCGTCTCAAACCTCTTCTGTGAATTTACCTTTGCTTCCACTGCTGCTCCCATTTGAATCAGACACTTAATGGTATCAACCAGACTCTTATTCTTCAGTAAAAGCTCCTGAACTTCCGGTGAATGAGGCTGTTGATTTCTCTGGAGTTCATGCACCACAGCATTGTGAGCTATAACTGCACAATGAAGGGGCGTCAGGCCTACAAGAAAGGTTTAATAACACAATAGTCAAGCAGTCCTTTAAGTCTTTTGGCCCCTCTATAATTACAAACCTTGAAGATGGCCTCTAACTCTACCTACAAATGGGCTCCACATTAAGGCAACCTGAACATTCCCTCCACTGGCTCTCAGTGCTAACTGTATCTACAGAACGTTTTAGCTTCCTTCTTAGTAAGATACTTAATACCCTCAGAACTTACAGGCCACACTCCCTACTTAGTTATTTATCTAACAATGTTTCAGCTGCTTACCATCATAGTTAGTTGCCTCAAGATCCACAAACTGATTGCTCCTCATGGCTCCCTTCTGAATTGCCTGCAAAATTTTAAAGGACATCTATTAGCAAAAGACAAGCGATATGCATACTTAACTTTTAGAATCCCCAGAAATAAGTAAGTTAATGCACAATAGATAATTGTAATAGCATATGAAAACATCCTACATCTAACTTCTAACATCTAAGCCCTATCTCTTTGGCCCTGTGACAGAAGCCTGGTTTGCCGCCTCTCACCTGAAGCACCTGGGAGTGGCCCTTCTCAGCACAGACGTGCAGAGGTGTCCTTCCCCAGCAGTCCGTGGTGTTCACCTGGGCCCCAAGGTTCACCAGATCCTGCACAATGAGATGCTGATTGGCAGCCACTGCCACCTGAAAGGCACTCTGTGGATACACACAGGGAAAAAAAAAATATTTTTTAACCACTTAACCTTATCATAACGAAAAATATGAAACTAAACTATGACTGAGGAAAAAACCCACATACAGAAAATAAATCCTATTATAATAATAAGCAATCATACACTGTAAAGACAAGGAAACCAGAGTAAGCTTAGGGTGCGGCTTTATTGTACCTCAGTCTTTAGTCAAAAAACTACAAAGTTAAGATTAAAAACTTCAAGGCTGATGGTGGCAAAAAGTCAATATCTCAAAGTTAATATTAACTGAACTCTTCTTGATCTTGAGGTCTGAGATGATCTACTGGTCACCATTCACTTCACCATGACCCCACCTTTGCCATTTCCAACGGCCTCTGTCCAGATCCTCACCTGTCCATTGTGCTCTTTAATATCCAGCATGTGAAGAGCATTCATCTTTCTTGCAAGAACATAGGAAAGTGCCCTTCTCCCTTGGGCAACAGCAATGTGAAGGAACCTGGGGAACAAGGCAAGGAAAAGAGGTGAATTATTTCTGATTTCACGAAGTTCACATTTTAAAAAATATTCTTCCTTTAGCCCCTTTTCACAAATGAAACATTACAGAGCATTTGTCATTTCTCTTTTCTCCTAGATGATACATTCTACTTGCAAAAGAGCTGAGTTAAGCTACCAGACATCAGAAGAAAAATGAGAACATCAAGCACCATATTGAACACTTTTTTTGTGTCTGTGTGAGACAGAGTCTCACTTTGTTGCCCTAGAGTGCTGTGGCATCACAGCTCACAGCAACATCAAACTCTTGGGCTTACGCGATTCTTTTGCCTCAGCCTCCCAAGTAGCTGGGACTACAGGGGCTCGCCAAAATGCCCGGCTACTTTTTGGTTGTAGTTGTCACTGTTGTTTGCCCACTAGGTCCAACAAGTGTGGCATATCTAAAATTAAGCATATAGGCCCAGGCTGGATTTGAACCCCCCAGCCCCGGTGTATGTGGCTGGCACCCCAGCCACTGAGCTACAGGCACCAAGCCCCATATTGATCACTTTAAATCTATTATTTTTACATCTATGGTGCATCTTAGAATGGGTACAGGTGATTGCACTAATGTACACAGCTATGATTTAACAATTAAATAAATAAATAAATAAATAAAATCTATTATTATTAATCCTCATAAAAACCTTATACGGGAAATATCATTTTACATGTCAAGAAATTGAGGCATATAGAAGTTAAATAATTTGCCTAAGACCACGGAGACTTCAGGGCATATTTGGATCAATCTACAAATCAACTCACAGCTTATGCCTAATCATGGCATAATCATTTCTGGTCTACGGATACAGTCTATGCTGGTCTTCCAAACTCAACGTATTCAAGAAGACACATATATTTTTATTAATTTAGAAAAGTAATTTGCAGCAAAAAAAAAGAAAAAAGAAAAAACTCTGAAAAGGGGGAAAAAAACCCTTTCTTGAAATACAAACTATCGGTGAGTGGCAATTTCCACCTACACCAGCCTTGGCTGGCTAACCACTAAGTAAGCTATAACTTGGTACACTCTAGAAAAAGTTCATGCCCACTAGTCCCAACAAGTGTGGCTTATCTAAAATTAAGCATATAGGAGATAAAAGTATACTCACGTGTCACCATCAGCATCCTTTGAAAGAAACTGGTCTTGGGAAATATTTGCCAATTTGCTTTCTTCCTGTTCTACTTGCCACTGAAAAAATGATTTCCCTAACTGTGTGGTGTTCATTGTATTTCCGATGAGGTTTTGGAAGGGCAGCGAAGTATTTAAAGAGGCGGAGGCCATATTATGGCCCCCTGTGGCCTCACAGGCACCGCTGGGCATCATGCTGAAGCTCTGTAGATGAGCATCATTTTGTTGCTGAATGCTGGAAGAAGTCTGGATGGGATTAGTAATATTGTCAGATTGCCCATGACTACTTAGAAGGGAAGCAAAACTTTGGTTTGGACAAAACTGTGATGCTTGACCATCAAAGAAGATCGGTTCATAGTTGGGGGACTGGGAAGTTCTGGAATAAGGACTGTATTCCAGAGTGGGGTTGTGGGAGTAGTGCTGCTGCGGCTCTACATTCTGGTTCTGTGGAGAACACTGGTACATAGAAGTCTGGTCCATCACTTGTGGGGAGCCACTGACTTGGAATGGCTGATATTTCTGAGGTGGAGAGAAGACCTGCCCTCCGTGGAAGTCCTGACACTGCTCTCGGGGGGAGCTCTGAGAAACCCCCGCAGGGCTCATCCAGCTAACTTGGACTGTGTTCAGGGAAACTGGGCTGCATTCATTCTTAATGTTCATAATGTTCTGAAGCAGACTGGCATTGCTATCCTGTTTGGGTTCATTGTGAAGAACATCTTCCATGCTCTCCCCGGGCGTTGGTGTTTGAGGTGGTATCTAGAAAGAAAGAAAAAGCAATTTGCACACTCAATTCCATCTTAAATTATTCCAGGGAATAATTTTCAAAGGGTATTCAGAGGAAAACAGTGAGATATTTACCAAAAATTGAGTATGCAGAGTTGGCCTCTTGCAAGCTGGTCCATCAGACAATGAATCAGGCCCTTTCCTTTTCCCACTATATGATACTGTGTTCTTTAATTCTGTACCCAAGAAAAACATATGGAATCTGTGATAATTCTACCTTATAAATTTTACCCACAATCACATTGAGTGAGTTTACTCTAAAGCCCCCAGAAACATATGAATAGAAGTAACTCTTACCAGTGAACTGCTCTATGTTCACACCTTGTGCCTATAAGGGAAAAAGTTTTCCATTTAGTATATACAAAAAATAGTTTTCTGTTTAATACAACCAATAAGTAGACTTATATCTACCCCCTTTTATAGCTCATACATAAATCTCTCAGATGGTTATTCTATCAATGTTTGTTTTCTGTCTCAATTTTCATTTTATCTTGCAACTTCTCTATTTTCACTTTCAACTTAACCCAGTTCAACCCAGGTCAAGATAAAATTAATAAAGCCATTGACTTTTCCCTTTCTAGTCAAAATGTGCCATTTCATTTTTTTTGTTTGTTTGTTTTTTTGAGACAGAGTCTCACTTTGTTGCCCCTTGGTAGAGTGCCATAACGTCGTAGCTCACAGCAACCTCAAACTTTTGGCCTCAAGCAATCCTCTTGCCTCAGCCTCCCAAGTAGCTGGGACTACAGGTGCCTACCACAACACCCAGCTATTTTTAGAGACAGGGTCTTGGTCTTGGTCTTGCTCAGGCTGGTCTTAAACTTGTGAGCTCAGGTGATCCACCTGTCTTGGCCTCTCAGAGTGCTAGGATTACAGGCGTGAGCCACAGCACCCAGCCCAAACTGTGCCATTTCTAATAAACCATATTTATTTTCTTGCCCCTAACTTCCCTCCACTTATTCAAGTTTCTCTCACACCCCTACTAGGTGCCTGGCACTGGGCTAAGTGACAGGAATACTGCAGACAACAAGACCAACATGGTTTCTGTCCCATGGACTTTGTCATCTATGAAAAACTATAAGTGACTTACTCGACCTAGGGCAGCAGATTAAGTCTAAGAGACTAACCTCTCCCCCCACCCCAGTCGAAACAAAAAATAGATGCCACCTTAAAATCATCCACAGCTTGGCCAGAAGCCTTCTGTTTATGACTTCGGATGTGCAACAGGAGTTCCTTCACTGAGTTTTTCACACGAACACCTTGAAAGGGTCCTTTCTGCTGCCTGCCAACCCCCATATGGGGCTCAACTGTTCAAAAGAAAACAAAATACATCCCCAGTTAAATCTCTTCACAAGTCTTAATCATGCCAAAAGTAAAAATGTCTAACGTATACAGTCCCCAAGCAAAAGCTCCCAAAGCCTTTCCAGCTAGCTCTGGCCAATGGCCCTATGTGTCCCCAGCTCTACGGAAGGGTTCTATGTTGCCTGTAACTTTCATGAAAATGTGGTCAGAGATCCCCAGAGCCAATAGATAAACCCAGATTAAGCCTCTGTCTCTCAGCTCTACCCATCCATGAGACAGGATCACCAATTTGCCACCTAAATCTCATAGATCTACATTTTCTTGACTTTGGAAAACTTTGGAGAATCAGGAGATAAATGATGCATTTTTAGCTTTTTAAGCCAAAGGTTTTATGTGCACATAGAAATTTTAAAGTCTATTACTTCCACTTACCTAAGAAGGCACAAAGTAACATCCTCCAAAGATCTCAATGTACCAAAATCTAACAATTAACATCTTCAGTTTATTTATTATTATTTCCCCCAATTCAACTGTGCCAAGAAAGCTGCTTACAGCATTCACTGAACTTAATTAAACAAATTTCCACATACGCACACAGGATTTCCTCTCACTGGCTGTTTTTGGAATTGCTTACACAGGCCTTCTAAGTAAAAAGGAAATGTACTCGTTTCACATTTAAACTTTAAAGTACACTTTAAAATGTAGTACATACAAACACTATTCTGCTTCTGACCATTACTATCCCACAGCCTCTTGGAATCTGAGTTGAACTAAAACACCCAAAAAGTCAGGAAATTAATAACTTGGCCACTCCATCGAGTGTAGAAAAAAGAAGATGGGACAAGAAACTGCATAATTTGAACAAATACATGTAATCAATACATGACACAAAAGGCTCAGTTATGGGGTGAATAAAACAATTCCTTAACTTTAGAAATTTCGACAAATACCAGAATTGCCAGAATCTAACACAGCACTTCCCTGGAATGTGAGAGGATAATAATTCAACATCACAAAGAAAAATGCAGTTTCAGAAATCCCCTATGGCTCTGTGGTAAACCAAGGAACTCGCCAACCAGTTTCAGTCAGATGACAGCCAAATGCCAGAGAACAGGCCCTAAAAACACACACGTTTTGAATTTGCTACTCTCTCAGCACAGTGAATTAAAGCACTTCTTAAAATTTTTAAATAACTTAAAATGAAAATGAAAAAAATCACTTTTTAAAATAAAAGACAACCCAAACAGCAGTGGCTGGTCATGGGCAACACCAGAAGGAGACGTGCTTTAAAATCATGCTTATTAGACAGCCCTACATTTGAGATCAGGCGTTCTTTCGTCTACCCACACGGGCATCCTGTTTTCCACCAAATTATGCAACTCGGTTTATTAAAAAAAAAAAAAAAAAAAATGAAACCAACCAATTCACAACCGAAGAAGGCAAACATGATGTCTTTCTTAGCTAGATAATGACTTAACCATCCCCTTCTAAAGCACACAGAACAAAAGATCAAGAATTGTGGCAGACTTCTGAAACTCGCCAGCATCCGAAACTAAGAACATGAATTGGTTTTCAGTCCAGCTTTACCTTACATCTAGTTAAGAGAATTTTCTTTAATGGAAAATCCTTTTACTTACAATTTTCACACATACTTAAGAAAATCTAAGTCATGACGTCAAACACAGTTCCCAAACCCTTATGCTCTGCTACCGCTTTTCCCTAATTGCCACAAGAAAATTAAACACAGATCAGACCCCAAATCTCCTCATAGTATCTTAATTATAACTCGATAAAGCTACGTTTTTAGGAAAGAAAGGGGAGGCGGAGAGAGATGCCTAACTTCACTCATCCCGGGCCCTCAAGTCAGCGCTCTGCTGGGTGGTGTTTCAGAGGCTGGGGGCCAGCTGGATGGAGCCGGGGTTTCACAGCCTGTCCAGAGCATCTGGTTGTGTCAGGCGCCCGGCCCAGAGCAAGGCATTCAGTAGTCGCTCAGTAAGTGATAGCTAATGTGTTTATGTCCTGCCGCTAAGGAGGGCGCAGGGGCCACCTCGCCTCGGGCCGAGGCTCTTCCCAGCCGGGAGCCCGAGTGCGCAGGGGTGCGGGCCTGTGGCTGCCCGAGTGCGCAGGGGCGCTGGGCCTGTCGCTGCCCGAGTGCGCAGGGGTGCGGACCTGTGGCTGCCCGAGTGCGCAGGGGTGCGGGCCTGTGGCTGCCCGAGTGCGCAGGGGCGCTGGGCCTGTCGCTGCCCGAGTGCGCAGGGGTGCGGGCCTGTGGCTGCCCGAGTGCGCAGGGGTGCGGGCCTGTGGCTACCTTGCAGGCGCTCGGCGCGGCCGCCGCCTCTGGGCCGGGACTCGACGGCTCCGCAGGAGGACACGGAAGAGGCGGAGAAGTCGGAGGAGTCGGAGCCGGAACCGGGCGAGCCCGGCGCGGAGGGACCCGACGACGAGCAGCTGGCGTCGCAGGCGCTCGGAACGGCGGCGGGCGGCGAAGCGCCGTAGAAATACGCCAAGTTGAGCGGGCTGGTCATGAGACCGCAGTCGCCGGTCGCGTCCAGCATTCCGTCTCCGCCGCAGTCGTCCAGCAGCTTGTCCACGATCATGCTCCCGGGCTCGGCGACCCCCAGACACCGGCGCCCCTGGTTCGCTGCGCGCGGCTGCCTCCCACCGTGGCCGTGGCGTGCCGGGGACCTAGTGACGGGCGCGGCCGGGCCGCCCCGGTATTTAGCCGGCTGTGGCGCCCGCCGGCCTCCCCGCCGCCCCCGCGCCCGGCCTTGCAATTGGCGGTGCCCGGGCCGCCTCCCGGCCCCTCCTCCGGATGCGCCCGGTTTCCAGTAAACTGTACAGGATGAAGCAATGTGCCCTCCGCCCGCGCCCCGCCCGCCCGGCTCCGCCCAGACCGACCGGTTGTTTTCCTGCCCTGCGCCTGGAAACCCCAACCGACCCCGGCCGCCAGCGTCCGGCTTCCCGGACCCGACCTTCGCCGCGGCCGCCCGCCAAGAGACGCCCGGGCCGGGCCTGCCCTCGGCGAGCCGCGGCGGGGCCCGGGCGCCGGGACCAGGGCGCGCGGCGCGGGGGCGTGGGCTGCGGGGTCGGCGACGCGGACCGGTCGGCCGGGTTCCGGAGAGTGGGGAGTCCTGGCAGGTGCGCGCCCCGCACCCGCGTCCTGCCCTGGCGTGGCGAGCTGGAAAAGCCGGAGTTAAGGCGTCTCGGGCCGGTGCCCTCAAGTGCCTCAGAGGAGGCTGCCTCCTTAAAACTTGGGAAGGGTTTGCCAGCTCACTTTGGAGGCACGGTCCCAAGTTGAAAGAAGCTGAGGCACTTTTGTGCCTTCAATTATGGTCTGGGCCACGACTGATCATTTTTTAGGCGCAGCCCTGAGATAAAAAGTAATGCCTACGCTTCTGTATCCTTCGGTACTAGAAAAAGTCATCTTCGCAAAATATATACACATGATGTGTCTGCATTATATATATATACATATGTGTGTGTGTGTGTGTACACACATATATGTAATTTTCATTCTGCATTGCTTTACATTGCCTGATAAACACAGGAATTTTGACCTTTCCCATCTTGAATATTTTTTCCCAATAGATTTACACAACTATTTATTGAAGTCCAACTAGCCAAAAAAATTTTTAAAAAGGTAAAAGTTTGCAGGAGGAAACGATGCATTACATTAAGCCCGTCCTTTCAACTGCGTACTTTATGATTTGTAGAAATGGTAAGTGATGGGCGGCGCCTGTGGCTCAGTGAGTAGGGCGCCCGCCCCCAAAACCAAGAGTGGCGGGTTCAAACCGGCTCCGGCCAAGATGCAACAACAGCAATAAAAATAGTCGGGCATTGTGGCAGGTGGGCGCCTGTAGTCCCCAGCTACTCGGGAGGCTGAGGCAAGAGAATCGCCTAAGCCCAGGAGTTGGAGGTTGCTATGAGCTGTGACGCTATGGCACTCTACTAAGGGTGACAAAGTGAGACTCTGTCTCTATTTAAAAAAAAAAAAGATAAGTGATAAGGTAAGTACACATGTGCTATATTAAAAAAATATGATTAAATATCACGAGGGATACAAAGTTCAGTGCAACATACTTAAAAGAGAAACTATGTTTGATAAGGGGAAAAGGAGGTCAGGAGGAAAATGTTTGCAGGAGAGGTGACACTTGAGATAGGTCCCAAGGGATGGGTGTGATTTCAGCCCACAGCCCACAGAGGAAGGGAACAGCATGAACAAGGAATTAAGTTCATATAAGAGCTTGTAGTCACTTGCTCAATGCTTCATGGATGTAGCTACAGGTCACGGTCCTCAAATTTGGTTCAGAATAAACCTCTTTAAATTATTTTACAAAGTATGGCTTCCTTTTTGTTGACACTCCCATATTTTTACTTTTCTATGTTCAGTTTGTTTTTTGGAGACGGAGCCTCACTTTATCACCCTCAGTAGAATGCCATGACATCATAGCTCACAACCGCAAACTCTTGGACTCAAAGGATCCTCTTGCCTCAGCCTCCCAAGTAGCAGGGACTACAGGCACCTGCCACAACGCCCGGCTACTTTTTTTTAAGAGACAAAGTCTTGCTCTTGGTCAGGCTGGTCTCAAACTCCTGAACTCAGGCAATACACCCACCTCAGCCTCCCGAAGTGCTAGGATTACAGGCATGAGCCACTGTGCCTGGTCTTGTGTTCAGATATATTTAGATACACAAACACACTTACCATCATAGTATAACTGCCTACACACAGGGGTGTTCAACCTGTGGCCCATGGCAGATTATTTAAGGCCCTGTTTTACTTATCTGTGATATCAAATATTGGAAAAATTATTCATGGTCTTTTTTTGCTTATCAGCTTTTGTTAGTGCCTATGTTTTTAATGTGTGGTTCAAGATGACTGATTTCTTCTTATGTGGGGCAAAAACAAAAAGAAGGTTGAACACCTCTGGACAGTATTCACTATGAAAATATGCTCTGAAAAGGTTTGTAGCCTAGCAGCATTAGACTACACCATATAGGCTACGTGTATAGTAGGGTATATCATTCAAGTTGTGTAATTAGACTCTGTGATGTTAACGTAAGGAGAAAATCACCTAACACTTTTCTCAGAACGTATCCCTGATGTTAAGCAACAAGTTACTATATTTCCTTGTTTCTCACAAATGTATTTCCCTGAAACTTCCGTTGCTTCTCCCTCCCCCTAACTTTTTGGTAAGTTTTATAAATATATAAAAAGGAAACAACTCCCTTTATACATCTGTGGAATATACAAGGCTCAGAAACCAAAATTGCTTAAAAGATGCTTCAGATGAAATGTTGAGAGTGAAGGTTAATTTTATGCATTAATTTCACAGAAATAAGGAATGTCCAGACAGCTGGTAAAACATTATTTTGGGGTGTTTCTGGAAGAGATTAACATTTGAATCAACAGACTGAGTAAAAGAGATCCCTGCTCCCCAGAGTGGGTAGGCATCATCCAGTCCATTGAGGGCCAGAATAGAACAAAAAGGCAGAGACTCTTCTTCAACAGGCGTCCACCTTTCCCTACATCAGCACGTCTGGTTCTTGGTCCTTCGGACTCCAGCCAGGACTTACACTACCAGCTCTCCTGGTTCTCAGGCCTTTAGGCCTGGACTAGAACTACACTGCCAGCTTTTCAGGTTCTCCAGCTTGCAGACGGCAGGTGGTGGGACTTGTTGGCCTCATAATTGTGTGAGCCAGTCCTTCATAATAAATCTCTTTTTATATGTTTATGTAAAACTTATTGGTTCTGTTTCTCTGGAGAACCCTGATATATTGGAGTTTCCCAAAAAAATCAATTTGGACTTTTTTTTCTCCTACCATGTTTTATGGATAATAATGGGCCTAAATGCCCATTCAAATAAATTCATAGACAAAAGTTTTTTTACAGAAATATCTTGTTTTAATTAATTCTCTTCCTGTTTTACTTGTTATACAAAAATTTAAACTTCAAAATCGTGACAACTGGAGAACTTAATATAGACCAAAATGGTCAATGAAAGACCCGTGTTTCAAACTAAACAAACCTTTCTATGCACTACCAAAGCAACAATATTGAGTAGACTGTAACTCCTGAAGCCTAGAAGCCTCCCACACACAATCAAAAATGGTTATTAATATCACTGCAAAAAAGCAAATGTAAATAAATATACTTTGCTTCATTTAAATGTTGAAATATAAATCCAATTTGGTATATTAGGCTGAGTGATGAGATGTTGCCATTGCTCTACTGCTACATGGTTGAATGTTCATTCTGGGGGAGATAGCCACCATGATAGGAAGACATTGCACCAACTGGAAAAGTCAGCTGATGCCAACAACCCGCACCAATTTGACAGCCGAGTGAGTGAGCTACTTTGAAAGACGATTCCCCAGGCTCAGCTCCTGTGGCTCAAGCAGCTAAGGCACCAGCCATGTACACCTGAGCTGGTGGGTTCGAATCCAGCGTGGGCCCACCAAACAACAATGACGGCTGCAACCAAAAAAATGGCCAGGGGTTGTGATGGGCGCCTGTAGTCCCAGCTACTTGGGAGGTGGAGGCAGGAGAATAGCTTGAGCCCAGGAGTTTGTGGTTGCTGTGAGCTGTGATGTCACAGCACTCTACCCAGGGCAACAGCTTGAGGCTCTGTCTAAAAAAAAAAAAAAAAAAGACAGAGAAAGACGATTCCCCGGGCCCTACATCAGGCTTTCAGGTGACTACAGCACTGGCCAACATTTTGACTATAGTCTCTTTAGATACCTCGAGCCAGAACCCCCAAAGTCACTGATGCTTCCTGATGTATTAAAAAAGTATTTTAAAAACTGGGGCCTGGAGAATTTGGCTAAAGTCATACTGCTCCATTAAAGGTGGAGAGGAGATTAAAATCTAACTCTGGAACCTGATCTTTTGCGTAAAAGAAGGACATTATAAGATTCATTTCCCCATGGCTCAGATGCACTGTCAACATCTAAAGATACCGAAAATAATAAATGGCATATCAGTGAGTTGTGTGATCCATGGAAGGAAGAAAGAATAAGAAATAAAAATACAATGATGCTATCTTTCTCTGGGCTTTACGTACATATAAGGTTATATAAGGAAAATAATTTACCTTATTATGTCTTATGCATGAGAACATTTTAAAATAGTTTTATGGTGTCAGTTATGTTGTAAACTTTTTGAAACCAATAATTCCAAGTTTTAAGAAAAAAATGAATTGTTAAATATAGATGTAATGAACGTTTGCACAACCAAAGATGATTTGGAGCAGCTTTTCTAACTTGAAAAAGCCATAACCTTACAGAGTAAGTTACTATATTGCACTGGCTGATGAAGTGAACATCATAGGTGAGAGATCAATAAAGCCTGATAGCGTTTATTTTGCTGAATGTCTTCAATACGAAAAGTCAGTAAAAGAAATCATAGCACTGCCACTTCCCAATGATACAGTAATTCACTGAATTATAGATTTAACTGTAAACAACTGATTTTTGTCTGAAGAATTACACTTTTGTTTTAGAAATGGACCAATCTACAGACTGTCTGGACTTGCTGTCCTGGTTATACTCATCTGGTATCAGCACCAGCCATCAGCGAAGATCTTTTATTTGAATGCTTAACAACAAACACAAAGAATGATGAATCATTTCAAGTATACACTAACTTTTTTGAAACTCATAATCTATCCTTGGACAATTGTGTTTATATTTGCAATGATGGTACAAAAGCAATGGTGGGTAAAACTGATAGTGCCTTAAGAACAAATCAAGGCAGTGGCAACAAAATGAACAGGTAATCACTATATTCCTTACCACCACCATTTGCAGAAAGAAAGGGGGGAGGGATCATTTTCATTTAAGAAGTCCTGGCTCAGTGCCTGTGGCTCAAGCGGCTAAGGCACCAGCCACATACACCTGAGCTGGTGGGTTCAAATCCAGCCTGGGGCCCGCCAAACAACAATGATGACTGCAACCAAAAAATAGCCGGGCATTGTGGCAGGCACCTGTAGTCCCAGCTACTTGGGAGGCGGAGGCAGGAGAATCACTTAAGCCCAGGAGTTGGAGGTTGCTATGAGTTGTGATGCTACGGCACGCTACCCAGTGCGACAGCTTGAAGCTCTGTCTCAAAAAAAAAAAAAAAAAAAAAAAAAAAAAGTCCTATGTGAAACAGTAACAGCATTAATTTTATTAAATCCTGACCCTTGAAATATACATTTTTTAATATTCTATGTGGCAAAATGGGAAATATGCATAGAAGTTTGTGCTGCATCCTAAAGTATGACAATTGCCTCAAAGAAAAGTATTTGTATATTAGGTTGAACAAGATAACACTGCCATTTGTCCTAATCAAATACTGTCTGAATTGCAAGCTGAACAAGCCCGTTTTTCATGGAACACTAATTATAGTTGACTGACAAACTATGGTTATTCATACACAGGTATTTGTCAGATTTTTTTTTTAAGAGAACAAAGTAAACCTGTCACGTCAAGGAAGATTTTTTGCCCATGATAAAATTCAAGTTTTTCAAATGAAAATTAGAATTTTGGAGAACTTCTGTCAGACACTATCAGCTTGATAGCTTCCCAATACCTGAAGACTTTTTATAACATCAATGGTGATATGTAATTAACAGATGTGATTTTCTTGACATTATATCATAAAATATGGGAAAATTTGGAAAGTTTGCATAACTTGATTACCTGGTATTTTCCAAATGAAGAAGACAAGACATTACAAAATCACACATGGACAAAGAGATCCATTTGAAATGCAAGGGAGACCATGGATTTTAATGTATCAGAGTATTAAAAAGTTCATCGATACAGTTTTCGATTCCACATTGTATCTATCCTTTAAGGAACTACACTTGTTTTGGTACAGCATTAAAGAAGGATACCCAAGTTACCTAAAAAGACTACTAAAATATTTTTTGCTTTTCCAACTACACATCTGCATGAGGCCAAATTTTCTTTGTCTCACTTTGTTGCCCTCGGTAGAGTGCCGTGGTATAACACCTCACAGCAACCTCAAACTCTTGGGCTTAAGCAATTCTCTTGTCTCAGCCTCCCAAGTAGCTGGGACTACAGGCGCCCACCACAAGGCCCGGCTATTTTTTGGTTGCAGTTGTCATTGCCGTTTGACAGGCCCAGGCTGGGTTCAAACCCAACAGCTCCAGTGTATGTGGCTGGCACCCTAGCCACTGAGTTATAGGGGCCACACCCCAAATTTTCTTCAAACATTTCACCAAAACAACATATTGCAACAAAGTAAATGCTGAAGCAGATATGAGATTCTGTCTTCTGTAAAATGAGACAGTAAGAGATTTGCAAAAGTATAAAATATTACTGCTCTTCTCACTGAGTTTTTATCAGATTTAGCAAATAAGGATTTAAAAATAAATTAGTAAAGATTTAAATAATTTCAGGCTGGGCACAGTGGCTCATGCCTGTAATCCTAGCACTCTGGGAGGCTGAGGTGGGTGGATTATCTAAACTCAGGAGTTGGAGACCAGCCTGACCAAGAGGAAGATCCCATCAATTAAAAACAAAAATAGCTGGGGGTTGTGGCAGGCACCTGTAGTCCTAGCTACTTGGGAGGCTGAAGCAAAAGAATCACTTGAGCCCAGGAGTTTGAGGTTACTGTGAGCTGTGACACCATAGCACTCTACCCAGGGTGATGAAGTAAAACTGTCTCAAAAAAGAAAAAAATATTTAAATAATTTTAATGATAGAATGTAAGCAATGTCATATTGTTCAAACTATTAATCCCAAATTCGGCTAAATGTTGAACATCAGGTTCTAGATCCGTTCTTTCTTCTCTATTTCCCTGTCCAAGACAATACCTTTATCTCTAATCTAAACCAAATGACCCATCCAGCCCTGCCCACCTAAAATCCGTCCTCCAGATTGCCATTAGTCTGCCATACCTATAACTGGATGGAATAATTCCTTTACTCTACTTAAGAATCATTCAGTGGCTCCCTTTTATCTTTCCCATTGAGTCCAATCTTAGAATGACAGGTGTCCAAGCCCTGCCTCTCTACAAGCTCCACCTTCCTCCTTACCTTCAGTAACACCAAACTGAGTGTAGTTTCTCACAGTACTGGGACTTCATTCTGCTGTTCCCTCTGTACACAATGCTCTTCCCTTCCTCACCTGGCCTGCTCCTGCCCCTCTCCCCTGAGATTCACTTAATATCCAATCCTCCTGAAGCCTTTCCTGACCTTCCCTCCACCCTCTCTTATCCCCACCACTTAGGAAGGACCCTAAGGACCTAAGGGTCCTTCCTCTATATTTATACATGGACTTCTATCAGAGCTCTTAGGATATGCTGAAATTATCCATTTATGAATCTGTCTCTTCTCTTCCATCATAAGGTCCAAAGACATGTATCCCTTATAAATAGCCAAGTACCTATTACCTAGGTAGGTAACTGGTACACATTTAATTGACTTGTGGAAAAAAATGAAAATGCTTCCAAAATTATTTTATGTGTAATACCATCAAACATCGAAATAGACCCTGTGGCTCCCTGAATTAGAATCCCCTCATTCTTGGCACTTGGATTATGATAAAACTATTTTTATGTACCTTATATATATAAAAGATATCCTAGCTGCGTTTTTCCCAGGATTCTTTGGAAAGAATGTAAAATGCTTTAAGGAACTTTTTTTTTCTTTCTCTCTCTCTCTCTCTCTTTTTTTTTAAATGATAAAGAGTTTCTCTTTTGTCACCTTCAGCAGAGTTCTGTGGCATCAGAACTCACATAACTCACAGCAACCTCAAACTCCTGGGCTCAAGCAATTCTCTTTGCCTCGGCCTCCTCCCAAGTACCTTGAACTACAGGTACCCACCCAGCGCCTGGCTATTTTTTAGATATGGGGTCTCACTCTTGCTGAGGCTGGTCTTGAACTCATGAGCTCAAGCAATCTACCCACCTCAGACTCCCAGAGTGCTAGGATTACAGGTGTGAGCTACGACACCTGGCCTTAAGGCGCTTTTAAAACAGATATTATGATATACGATATGCTGATATGTTAAATTCTTTCCCTAAAAAATAATAATAATGTCTCCACAGTTATGTAAAACTTTTTTTTTTTTTTTTTTTTTTGAGACAGAGTCTCACTTTGTCACCCTTGGTAGAGTGCCATGGGACTCATAGCTCACAGCAACCTCCAACTCCTAGGCTCAAGCACTTCTCTTGCCTCAGCCTCCCGAGTAGCTGGGGCTACAGGTGCCCACCACAATACTCAGCTATATTTAGAGAGGAGGTCCCACTCTGGCTCAGGCTGGTCTTGAACCTATGAGCTCAGGCAATTCACCCTATGAGCTCGGTCTCCCACAGTGCTAGGATTACAAGCATGAGCCACCTCATCCAGCCTGTAAAACCTTTTTTAACATCTTAAGAAACATTTAAACTTTGGGGTGTTCTAACAGATTTTGTTTTAATGCAGAGGAGTAAATGAAACCACATATTTTTCAATTCCATTTACTCTTCTGTGTGGTCGTGCTTTTCAAATGGCAGGGACTTGTCTAAGCACAGGCAAAGCAGCATGTTAGACAAACACATATCCCTGTCTTTGTGGAGCTTATGCCTGGATATATGAACATTCTGGTCATATACTCAGATACTATTGCTATTCATGAGATACATGTGCTCTGTTCTATCAGTACTCACAGACCTCCCCGTAAGATACCTAAAACATCTCTGATCTCCTGGGCTACGGCACAGATAGCTGTACTTAGTAAGATCTATAAGCTGCTTCCTTACAAATGGCATAATCCATTATTTCTTGTGGTTTGATGTGGAAAGGCTAAGAGGATGTCTTCAAAAGTAATTTTCCAGGTCCTGTTTGCAACAAATTATTAGCACCTAATAGTAAAGCACAGTATGCTATATTGAGGAAATTTCTCAAAGCAGGTAGTTATCCCTGCCCAGTTAACCTAATCATCACACCAATGAATTAGTGAATGATTTGCTCATCTCTGAACACTATCCTCAGCGCCGACAAAACTTGAGACATTTCTAAATATATGTACAGTATGTACAACTTTGCATATTATGGACTGATTGCATCAAGGCAAAATTAGTAGTGTCCCTGGAGTAATCTCTCTGGAGCTTCCTCTTACATGAAAGTGGCCTAAGAGGTGCCATGTACCACTTTGTCATTCTCCTTTGAGCACCTATGACATGCCAGGTGAGTTGTCCACTATGAAAATTAATTCTACTGCTCCCCAGTTAGGCACACAATGCCTGTCCTCCGATGGACAAGCAGAAGAAATGCCTTGTACAAAGCCAGGTCGCACAGCTGAAAATCCCAAGCAGGAGATGACTTATAAACAGAGGCTGAGTCACAGCAACACTGCCATGCCCTGAAATACCTTCTTAGCATCGCACCATTCTAAGCCCAGCAGAAATCCAAGTATATAAATTGGAAACAAAACAATTTTTTCTTCTTCTTTAACACTTCATTTCTAAAGAAGTGAAAAGGTTTTCTATTTGATTTCAGAAAACATTCACATACTATAAAATGTCCATGATCCATGCAAAATCATATAATATGTACAATAGAATAATGTTGGGTATTGATTTGAAGGGCTAACTTGTGTATGTATACCACACTCTCTAATAGTAATGATCAAAACTTACACAAAACATCCACGTGAAACAAGTGCGCTTTCCTAAAATTCACCCTGTAAATTGTACTTTGCTCATGAAGGTGCTTCCTGGTTTCTATTTATAATGATGAACTTTATCCATGATAGACACACATAGAAATAAAAATTATGTAAGTGAACTTTGTCCAAACAGGCAGAGTACTGTCAGTTCTACGGTTGCTTCTGCTTTCTCTGCCTTTGACAACTCAAAGATTTTATTTTCCACATATGAGAATAAAATAAACAGCAAAAGTGGGAATACTGTTAATTCTTGTCTGCTTTCAAGGACACTACAATATGAGTTGCCTTAGAAAGAATGAAGAATTCCTATAGTTCTAGAGGTCAGAAGTCCTAAAATCACCTAAATTGGTGTCAGCAGGGCTGTGTTCTCTTCAGAGGCTTTATGGGAGAATGTTACCTTTCCCTTTTTCAGTGTCTAGAATCCACCTGAATTCCTTGACTTGTGGCCTTTCTCTCTCTTTTTTTTTTTTGAAACAGAGTCTCACTATGTTGCCCTCGGTAGAGTGCTGTGGCATCATAGCTCACAGCAACCTCAAACTTTGGGCTTAGGCGATCCTCTTGCCTCAGCTTTCCAAGTAGGGGGGACTAAAGGTGCCCACCATAACGCCCGGCTATTTTGTTGCAGCTGTCATTGTTGTTTGGCAGGCCCAGGTTGGGTTCAAACCTGCCAGCTCTGGTGTATGTGGCTGGCACCCTAGCCACTGAGCTATGGGGGCTGAGCCCTGTTTCTCCATCTTTAAAGTCAGTAGTGGCTGGGTGTGGTGGCTCACATCTGTAATCCTAGCACTCTGGGAGACCGAGGTGGGTGGATTGCTTGAGCTCAGGAGTTTGAGACCAGCCTGAATAGGAGTAAGAACCCACTATTAAAATCAGAAAAATTGGCTCGGCTCTTGCAGTGCAGTGTCTCCCTGCAAATTTGCCTCTTTGCCTCCCTCCCTTTCTTTCCTTTCTCTCTCGGAATCCTGGTTCTATCATCACATCTCCTTTTTCTGGTTCTGACATTGCTACCTTTTTATAAGGATCCATGTGATTACACTGAGCATACCAGATAATCCAAGATAACTTCCTCATCTCAAAATCCTTAACCTAATAACATTTGCAAAGGTCCTTTTGCCATGTTAGGTAACATACATTAATAGGTTTGGGGGATTGAGACATGGACATCTTTGGGGAGGCCACTATTCTGCTTACCACAAAGGGTGAGGACAGATCATAAGGCAAATACAGACAGACTGAAAGTTTTTCCACTGCTATACATCAGTACTCCTCACAATGGTTTAGCAGTTCCCAGCACAGAAAAGCCTTAAGTAAACTGCCATAGTAAATGTAAAGTGACCAGTGGGTAGAATTTCTTCTTCACAGGCCTGCCAAGCAACAATGACGGCTGCAACCAAAAAATAGCCGGGTGTTGTGGCGGGCGCCTGTAGTCCCAGCTACTTGGGAGACAGAGGCAGGAGAATCGCTTGAGCCCAGGAGTTGGAGGTTGCTGTGAGCTGTGATGCCACAGCACTCTACCCAGGGTGACAGCTTGAGGCTGTCTCAAAAAAAAAAAATAGGTGAAGCACAGTGGCTCATGACCATAATAATCCTAGCACTCCAGGAGGCCAAGGCAGGAGGATTGCTTGAGCTCAGCTTAAGCAAGAGGGAGACCCTACCTCTTAAAAAAAAAACTGGGGCGGTGCCTGTGGCTTAGTGGGTAGGGCACCAGCCCCAAATACCAAGGGTGGTGTGTTCAAACCTAGCCCTGGCCAAGTGTTGCAGACAGGCACAAATTAACAAATTAACTTGCCAAATATACTTTATATATGCCACAAACTATCTCCCAAATTAGGAGAATATTTGCTTTATATGTCTGGGTCTCCTAGGTTATGTGGGCAATACATGCTCAGTAAATATCTGTAGAATAAGTAGCCAGGTCTGGACCAAACGTGATTAATCTTGCCTAGTAAAGAAATTGCTCATTGCTGCCACTGACATGTTCTTGAAGTATTTTACATTTCTTAGCAATGAACACTAGATAGAAGTTGGACAAAATGTCTGTCTTTTCCAGATTTTTAAAGGGTCAACAGTTCCTCAAGAGTCCCTCTGACACAACCACACTAATCTTCTAGGCTGGCCACAGAGATGACCCACATGTTTATCATCATTCTTCCCTCTTCTCTTGAGCCTCATTCTCTTCCTTTACAAAATGAAGGTACTGATACTTACACTACAGGGTATTGAGAGAACATAATGAAATATCGTACACAAGTACCTAGACCAGGGACTGATACATGACAGATACTCAATAGATGTTATTTTTCCCTGCCGTGAATGGAGAATAATAAAGTAGAATAAAAGGAAAAAAAAAAAGAATGAAGAAGAAAGAAAAATATCTTCTCCTCCCAATTCCCGTTTCTCCTTCCTTTTTCCTTCTCCTTTCTCCTTTTTACCACTCCTTTTCTTACACAAATCTGCAGATTCTAGATAGTAATATGCTATAATCCAAATTACCGTCACCTATAAATCTTTCTGCTATAAAAATTTCCCATGCTGGGGAGCGCCTGTGGCTCAAAGGAGTGGGGCGCCGGCCCCATATGCCAGAGGTGGCAGGTTCAAACCCCGGCCAAAAACTGCAAAAAAAAAAAAAAAAAATCTCCCATACTCTGAAAAATGATCTCAGTTTTTGGGAAGAAAACTCTGACAAACTAATTCACATTGTAGTATGTAGGTCACTACAAAAAGTTGAGGTAGATTGTATTATGGCCCAATAAATAAACGGTAACTTTGTTACCTTTCCTGAGACTATTTATTTTTTAAGGACGAAAAATCTGGACGCAATTAATTAGCCTCAAAGGACTAAAGTTTTATAGTTGAATTTTAAGAAATTAAGTAAAGACTCTTTGATAAAAACACCCTTCCCTCTTCCTCTGTACGAAGCTTTGGCCTACATGCACCTGCTAAGGCATAAAGCTAAGAAACTCCAAGCATTGTTCTTGTTTTCTTTACATTTTTAGTTAAGCCTTCTCTTTTCCCCAAAGAAAAGGTTATCCCTGAAAAGTTAGTTATACTGAGCTTGCTGCCTCATCAATATAGAAATTGGATATGTTATCATTAACAATAAAATAAAAAAAATTATAGACCCATATTATAATAATACCGTGGTATAATAATTATCACTATTGAAGATCCACCATATACTGATATGGTACTTGTAAATGTTCAGTATGTAGTTGCTTAATAAACATATTGATTCCACTGATTGAAATGTTAATTTTTGTTTTTCAAAAACTTCATATTCAAAATTTCCTTTCCCGGCTCAGCACCTGTAGTATAGTGGTAACAGCACTTGCCATGTACACCGAAGTTGGTGGATTCAAACCTAGCCCAGGCCAGCTAAAAACAATGACAATTGCAACAAAAAAATAGCCGGGCATTGTAGCAGGCACCTGTAGTTCCAGGTACTTGGGAGGTTGACCCAAGAGAATCACTTAAGCCCAAGAGTTTGAGGGTGCTGTGAGCTGTAACTCCACGGCACTCTACGATGGGTGACATAGTGGGACTCTGTCTCAAAAAAAAAAAAAAAAAAACAAATTTCCTTTCCCCTGTCCTTTTTAATACAGATAACATATTTGTCAAACTGAATGAGAGATAAGAATATAATTTTATGTTTTCTATTAAGGCATGAATGGTTTATATGCTGCATGTTCTCAAGAATAATTTTAATTCTAGAATTTTTAATTCAGAAATACTTGAAGTTGTTGATTCGAAGGTTTTAGGGGATTTCTATTTGTTTTTCACATGGGTCTCAAGGGATTTATTTAGTTTGTTAGTTTTAGACAGAGTCTCATTCTGTTGCCTAGTCTAGAGTGCCATCGCATCAGCCTAGTTCATAGCAACCTCAAACTCCTGAGTTCAAGCCATCCTTCTGCCTCGGTCTCCTGAGTAGCCAGCACTACAGGGACTCATCACAATGCCCTGCTAATTTTGTATTTTTAGTACAGATGAGGTCTTGGTCTTGCTTGGGCTGGTCTCAATCTCCTGAGCTCAAGTGATCCTCCTACCTCGACCTCCCAGAGTACTTGGATTACAGGCATGAGCCACGGAGCCTGGCCTCAAGAGATTTATTTTTAATTTCTATGAACAAAGACACTAGCATGTGCCAGATAAAAAGACTTATTATAAAAACATTTAAGGCTCAGCACCTGTGGCTCAAGCGGCTAAGGCGCCAGCCACATATACCTGAGCTGGTGGGTTCGAATCCAGTCCGGGCTCACCAAACAACAATGATGGCTGCAACCAAAAAATAGCCAGGCATTGTGGCAGGCGCCTATAATCCCAGCCACTTGGGAGGTGGAGGCAGGAGAACTGCTTGAGCCCAGAGTTGTAGCTTGCTGTGAGCTGTGATGCCATAGCACTCTACCCAGGGTGACAGCTTGAGGCTCTGTCTCAAAAAAAAAAAAAATTTAAGAGCTGAGAAGGAAAAATCTGCCTATAACACATGCAAAACAGTTATCATTACCAACAAAATAATACAAAAATTATAGACCCATATTATAACAATATTGTGGTACAATAATTATCACTATTGAAGATCCACCATATACTGAATACTATGAATTATGCTATATATATATACATTCTTTCTAATGTAAGTCAGGACTTGGAGAATGGTCGAAAATTGAGGTGAAATGTACAGTTATGAAATCTTGCCAGTCACAACCCATACTAGCAGACAGAATACATCAAACAAGCAGAACTACAAATAGAAAGAACTAGAATTAGTTAACAAGGAAATCTGAACTGTTGAATCAGGCAAATTCAAACTATCAGCTTGCAACTATCAGCTTACCAAGTTGCTTTGCCTTACTTTACCTGGATACTGCTCTAGCTTACTGCATAACCTGCCGCCTAAGTATGGTTTTTACATTTTTAAATGGCTGCATTTCAAATGTCTATATAAATGCCAACATAATATCCTCCATCTTATTGTCTCTTGGCTCACAAAACCTAAAATATTTACTATTTGGCCCATTACAGAAAACATATGCCAACACTTGCTTTAAGCAAAAGTGCTTCAAGGCACTGTACTGTCATAGCTTTGAAACCTGCAAAGCCAGCACTAGTGTTTACCAGCTATGTGACACTGGGCAAATTCCTTAATCTCTGAGCCTTAGTTTACTCTCCTATAAAGGGGGTACCAGTATCCAACTCAAATTGCTAAGATCACATAAGATACTGTACTATGTATATAAAGTACTTAACATATCCTAGACACTTAATAAATGTTAGTTTCCTTCTTAAATTATCATCACCATTGAGTAAATCTCCCCCCCCCCCCACTTTTGTGTGTGTGTGGCTTTGGGGGAGCAGAGAAGGATAGATTACAGACTAAAACCTGTTAGTTCTACCTTGCAATACCATTTTTCTCCCAGCACAATTTTACATTTGTGCAATCAAAATGATTAGAAAGGAGTCCAAAGTATTTTTTAAAAATCATAATTGTAGATTTGTAAATTAGAAAATGATTATAGTGAACAGTTCCTAAAGATGCACTAAATTGGCCATGATATTCGATAAACAGGTTCTCCCATCAACCTCCTTCTATTCTTCTCTATTTCCAACAAGCATGCTTAACATTTCACTTCTTAATCCCACTCTGAGTTTACAGACCTGCCCTGATGCCTTGCAGAGTAGCCTCTTCCCATAAGCCTACATCATCTCACACAGTGTAAAAGTTCCGTGAAATTCAAGCAAACAAGGTCTAGGGGACCAACAGCAATTCTGCTGTAAATAGTAAAGAACAGAATCAAAGTCATCCTTTAGTTTTATGTGTCCTGTTCATTTTTAACTCTCAAAATCTGTGCCTTCATGAAGCTTCCATTCTACTGGGAAAGACAGCCAATAATCAAATACCTATATAATATAATGCCAGGCAGTAATAATGTGCTATGAAGAAAGACAAAACAAGGTCAAGGAACAAAGCTAAAGGTGCAAGAGAGTTCCCAGAAAGCCCCTCTACTATCTTGTAAACTGTACGACAACAAGACATTTTGAGATCTGAGAATTCTTGTCTCTCGTCCTTTTAAAAACAGAACAATCTCACCTGCTCCCACAGATTCACCTCTGTCCTGGGGAAGATGGATTCCTATCTCTATCTCTGACCTTTTCTCTGAGTTCTAATTCCATGTTGCCAAGAGTATACTCATCAAGTCTAAAACCAAAATTGCCTCATTCCCCCCCTTGCCCCTCTACTACCACCAAAAGAGTGGGAAAATCTAAACATTTTTTCCAGAAATCTTTAAAAGATTTAAACGATTGACTCCTTCTACTCCTTCATTCCACTATAGAAAAGTCGTCATAATTCCTTCTCCAAAATGGTTCCTATCATCTCCTTGTACTCATTCTCACCACCACCATGTGGTGGTGGAAACAGCTGGAAGCTTGTTTGGGAAAGCCCTACTTTCCCCTGCCTTTCCCCACCTCTACCATGATCAAATGCTATGAGCACTTACATTGAAACTAAAAAAAAAATTTTTTTTGAAACCCTGTCACCCTGGCTACAATACAATGGCGTCATCATAGCTCACTGCAACTTCAAACTCCCTGGCTCACATGATCCTCCTGCCTCAGCATCACAAGTAGCTGGGACTAAAGGCATGTGCCACCACAACCAGTTAGTTTTTCTGTTTTATGTAGAGACAGGGTCTCGCTCTTACTCAAGCTGGTCTTGAACTCCTGGCCCAAAGCTATGCTCCTGCCCAGGCCTCTCAGAGTGCCAGGACTACAAGCATGAGCCACTGTGCCCAGCCATCAAAATTAAATTTCTATGCCTGGTTTCCACATCCTCTAAAACCAGTTCCATCAAACACCTGTCTGGTATAGACTGAATTTTGTCCCCTCCATACAAAATTCATGTATTGGAGTCCTAAACCCTAGTACCACAGAACGTGACTACATTTAGAAACGGGGCCTTTATTTATTTTTATTTTCTAATAAGACTAAATTTATTCAATACCATAGTAAAAGTTTTGATTATAAGTATCCAACAGTATAAAAAGTACAAAACAGATCTGTAGATTTCTAATGTATTTAATACAAAGTGCATGACTACATACAGTACATCCTACAGGCAAAGGGAGTGGGAGGGAAAAAAGAAGACTGTGGGTGAAATCTAGCAGTAAATAAATAAATACAGACAGACAGAGATGATCCATATCATGGTATATCCTACCACCAATACTGTAGCCAAAATGTACAAAAAAAAAAAACATTTCAAAATAACTCAGGAGGATGATAATAGGTAGACTCCTGCAATTCACCTCAAAGACTGGGAGAGAGCCGACCCCACTAACTGTATCATCTGTGCTTAGGGTGGCTTATAGCATGTAGGTTTTTTCCAAGAGGAGGAAATATAAAATGTTTAGATTAAGAACTACAAAATTATAGGGTGTGCATAAAAAGTGGACACCCTATAATTTGTTACACTGACTAATTTTTAAAATCCAGCTCAAAAAATAAGCACTAAGTCAAGTCATTAGAAGGCAAGCAAAAGCTCCTCCCTCATGAAAAGTCTGAACTGATAATATTTTTCTCCTGAATGTTTATAAAAATAGCAATAAGAATACTTTGGTTTGGGTTCAAGTGAGAGGTTCAGAATAAGGATTTTAGAATTGAAGAACGCCAAGGATATCTCCATGTTCAGACAGCCTGACTGAAAGAAGACAAACCAAAACCAGCTCACTTATCATTAACACACGCCTCTTTTCTTTTAGTAAACATTACTTTAAATATAGAGTGAAAAACAAAATAAAATAGAAACCTTAGTAGGTTAAAACAAGTTAAACATCCACTCTACACAGATAAAAGCTGCACAAAGGTCAACTGAAGTAACCCAGAGCTACAACTGAATTGTACAGACTTTCAGTGAAGTTATCAGTCATGTAACACAAATAAAAGTCAATTATTTACATACTCAGCAAGCCCCCTAAGAAATACGCCCCCCAAAGCATTAACCTTTGGGGGTGTTTTGTTTGTTTTTTTGAGACAGAGTCTCACTCTGTTGCCCTGGGAAGAGTGCCATGGCCTCGAAGCTCACAGCAACCTCAAACTCAAGGTTTGTTGTGCTTAAGGAAGCCTCTTGCCTCAGCCTCCCAAGTAGCTGGAACTACAGGCGTCCGCCACAATGCCCGGCTATTATTTTTTTTAAAAAAGATAGGATCTCAGTTTGCTCAGGCTGATCTTGAACTCCTGAGCTCAAGCAGTCCACCCACCTTTGCCTCCCAGAGTGCTGTGATTACAGGCATGAGTCACAGGACCTGGCCAAGCCAGGACCTCTAAAGAAGTAATTAAGATAAAGTGAGGCTGTTAGGGTAACCCCTAATCCAATCTACCTGGTGTTCTTATAAGAGGAAGAGATATCAGGGACACACATGCACAGAGAAGAGGCCACATGTGGGGACACAAAGAGAAGGTGGCCATGTACAAGTCAAGGAGAGAGGCCTTAGGAGAAACCAAAGCTGGCAACACCCTGATCTTGGACTTCCAGTCTCCTAAACGGTGAGAGAACAGCCTTTTGTTATGCCATCAATGGCATAGTGTTTTGGTGGCCCTTGCAAACTAACACACTATCCCATCCTATTTCCTTCTATGCTTCAATATGCAGTCCTTATGAATATCTTCAAAATCAGCATACTAATTCTTGTCCCAAATTTTCATCCAAGCTAGAATTCTTACCTGTAATATTCCTCATCCCTTACTTTAAAACATACGGGTTTTTTTTATTTTTACTTTTTCCAGTTCATGGCCAGGGCTGGGTTTGAACCCACCACCTCTGACATATGGGACCAGTGCCCTTCTCTTTTGAGCCACAGGCACTGCCCCCAAACATAGGGTTTTGATGTCAACTGAACCTGGGTTCAAATCCCAGCTCCATTCTCTTAATAACCATCCAGCTTTAATTAACTTCTCTAAGACTCTGTTTTCTCATCCACAAAACAGGTATTAACTCATTCAGCGGACCAGGTGTCATGGTTCACACCTGTAATCCTAGCCCTCCGGGAAGCCGAGCTGGGAGGATCATTTTATTTATTTATTTATTTATTTATTTATTTATTTAGCGACAGAGTCTCACTATGTCGCTCTCGTGGCATCACAGCTCACAGCAACCTCAAACTCTTGGGCGTAAGCGATTCTCTTGCCTCAGCCTCCCAAGTAGCTGGGACTACAGGCAACCGCCACAACGCCCAGCTATTTTTTGTTGCAGTTGTCATTGTTTGTTTGTTTGTTTGTTTTAGCTGGCCCCAGGCTGGGTTCGAAACCACCAGCCTCAGAATATATAGCCAGTGCTATAACCACCATGCTACGGGCGCCGAGCTGAGGATCACTTTCGGTCAGGAGTTTGAGACCAGCCTGAGAAGAGGGAGACCCTGTCTCTACTAAATATAGAAAAAAATCAGCTGGGCATTGTGATGGCAGCTGTAGTCCTAGCTACTGGGGAGGCTGAGGCAGGAGTATTCCTTGAACCCAGGAGTTAGAGGTTGCTGTGAGCTAGGCTGATACCACAGCACTCTAGCCTGGGCAACAGAGCAAGACTCTGTCAAAAGAAGAGAAGAGAGAGGGAGAGGGAGGGGGAGGAGGAGGGGAGGAGAGGAGAGGAGAGGAAAGGAGGGAAGAAGAAAACTTTACTGAAATAAAGAAATATGGGGAAAAAGAAAGAAGGAGGAAAATATCGCTCCTCCTCTGGAAGTTAGTACTTTAAAATTCAGGGAAATGATGTTGATGCAAAAAGACGATAAGCCAGAGAGTAAGCACCTATAGCGCATTTATAGCTCTGTGTCTCAGCCTTTCTTTCACGAATGTGCTCCTCACAGAGCCTATTTAGATACTTTTTCCTAATCATCCCCTGATGAAAGTTTAGTACCAGAGATATACTGTATATGTTTATGTACCATGGCCCTTTGGAGGGCCACAAACCGTATCTAAGATCTTCCAAAGAACCAACTTCTACCCTCTTGAGGGTGATATCCCCCTCTTTGAGTATGCATGATTAATAATATTAGCCACTCTACAAAATGCAGGCTGTCACAAACAGCAAATCTGACTGAAATGATCAGAGGACTGGAGATGCACCAACTTTTAATATATGCCAGTTCCACGGTTGAACGGGGGACTTAAGTATGTGCAGATTTTCATATATGGGGGTCTTGGAACCAATCCCCCAAGTATACAAAGTAATAGCTATATCAAAATACATCCATAACTCATACAAGCATTTTATTTTTAATGACTCAGATAGTTTATTACTTCATTAAAGTAATAATGTAATAGTATAGAGCCTATAGAAAATGCAAAATATTCTAGAAAAGAATCGTTTGAGACTTTGTTGTTGCTGTTGCCTGGGTATGGCATCATCATCTCTCATTGCAATCTCAAACTTTTGGGGTCAAGTAATCCTCCTGCCTCAGCACCCCAACTAGCTGGGACTATAGGTACATACCAAGTGTATGTACCTATAAGTGTATGTACCTGTAAGTGTCACCATACCAGCTAATTTTTTTATTGTTTTATATAGGCAAGGGTCTTGCTATTTCCCAGGCTGATCTTCACCTCTTGGCCTCAAGCAATCCTCCTGCCTTGGCCTCCCAAAGTGCTGGAATTGGCTGGGCATGATGGCTCACACTTGTAATCCTAGCAGTCTGGGAGGCCAAGACGGGTAGACTATTTGAGCTCAGGAATTAGAGACCAGCCTGAGCTAAAGGAAGACCCTAAAAAGAAAAATTAGCCAGGCATTGTGTCAGGCGCCTATAGTCCTAGCTACTCAGGAGGCTGAGGCAAAAGGATCACTTGAGCCCAAGAGTTTAAAGTTGCTGGGAACTCCGACACACCACAGCACTCTACCCAGAGATAAAGAGTGAGACTCCATCTCAAAAAAAGAAAGTGCTAGAATTACTGGGGTGAGCCACCATACTGAGCCTTATGTGAGAATTTTTTTTAAATCACCAGAGATGCAAAACATGCAAATTTCTACCTCTGAAAGAAGTCAATTCAAGTAGTTTATTAACTCCCTGTGCAACACCAGGGATGTTAAAAAACAGGTGAATAGGCTTGCCAGGTGCATGGGTTCCTCTCTTCAGCAGAGTGGCAGTGGGACCTTCACCAGGGATGTGACTAGGAATGCTATGCCAATATTTAATTCCAACATGGAAGGAACAGTCCTGAGATGAGCAAGGTAAATGGGTAACAGGATATCCATTTCTTTATAATTCCAGTTATTATGTTCAAAAATGGCTTGCTAAATAAAAGGATGTCTTTCCCTCAAACATTAGCCCAAACACCACTAACAATTCCACCATGTAGCTTCACTCTTTGAAAGATCTAAAACATTTTCTTATGGTCTTCTTAAAACATGAAGAGTTACTTAGTTAGCAGCTAAAACTTCATCAGTTAGTCTAAACAGGGAATAGGTAGTAGCCAAGCACAAGAGGGAAAGGGGAAAGGCTCTAGGGAAATCAGAGGCTTGGAAAGAAGTTGACCTCTCCCCCTTGTACCTCTGCCAATATCCCCAAATACCTGTTAGCAAATCCAGGCTCTGCCACTTACTATTTGGAGGACCTAAAGCCAATTATCAATCCTTTTGAGTCTTAATTTCCTCCTCTATAAAATAAGGCTAATTACACCCACCTCAAATGCTGTTATGAGGGCTAAATGAGATCTTAATGGTCAGCTCCCAAAACAAGTGTTTAATAAGTATTAATTCCCAGACCACAAACTCCCCCAGGAGCAGTGAAATATTTTCATCTACTAAGTTTAAAAGGAAAATGTTTTACTTCATAGTCTCAACTTAAAAGAACAGTAAGTGCTTTCATGAGAAACCACATACACTAGCTTAATGAGCCTCTTCACCAGACCTATGAGGCAGCGTGATGCTCTCTCCAGCCTATTAAAGATTACACAGCCCTGAAACTGTCAGCAGAGAGCTGAATTCCCCTCTGAGATGTGTTCATATGTCCTCCTCCCATAGAAAATAATGGAAAGTCAACAAATTGATTTAAAAATGGTAAACCACCAGAAAATCTTAGTTTATAAAAAATCAAAGTAAGGCAACTTCAAAAATTGGTTAATTTAAGAATAACAAGAACCTTAGAAATCTTAGAAACTATCCCACTGCCCATTTTGACTACATCAACCAGGACCCAGGTAATACTTGGTTAGAAATATCTGCCCATCTCACCCTCTGGAGTTCAGCATCAGGCCAAGAAAGCCAAAAAGTAAAGTTCAGCAAGGGCCCTTGTGATCTTCTTGTTAACCTGGGGGTAAAAAAGAGGCCACCAGATCAGGTCAGCTATCAATCGAAGGGAAATGGTTTTTTTTCATTAGTAATTCAGTGTTGGTCTCAGAACAATGAGAAAATCTTCCCCCTCAATAATGCTGCCCATTACTCTGGAGTTTCTATGAAGTTTCTTTTGCTATAGAGAGCAGGACCTGTTTCAGGACAAAGTACAAAGACAAGGGTTTGCCTCCTTTTCTTCAGTGAGGGAGTCTGTATGTGGACAACTAAATTATGCTGAACATGACCATCACCTCCTCACTGGAAAGGATGCTACCCGTTGTTTCACAACATGCATGTCATGCACTGATTTCACATGCTAACTCACCCTAGACTGCCTCTTCTGTCACCCCAGTTCCTGTACCCTGCCCAACTGTGTCATCAGCCTAAGCAGCATGATGTTAGAGAGATGGCAGAGAGTGGTGGTGGACTGTATTTCTTTAGATAATCAGATTTAAATTGAAGTAATCTATATCACCAAGGGCTTAAAATTTACACAACTGTCATTCTCTTTGGGACAACTCTCTCACCAGTCCAGCAAATTCATTAAGCCCTGTAGAGAAAATCTGTAATCCATCCTATCTGGAAATGTGCTTTTATTACAAAACAAACTGCCCCCAAACCTAAAATATACAGACTATTACAAATAGTCTGGCTGGAGGTCCAGCCAAGTCATCAAATTTCAAGCTTCCCTCATTCATAAATTTTAATTTTACAGAAAGGAATATAAGAATTAATAAGGGTATGCTGCAAAATATTTCAATTTACTTGCCTATATTTTTTTTTATATAGTTTCATGCCTACCCTAGGCAGGAAAGTACACCTCCAAACCCACAGATCAGACCCCTAGGAGATCTCTGCCTAGGAGTATCAATGTTCTACATCACAGACTAAATTGTTACGTTAGATTTATGCTACTTCATCACATCACTTGTGCCTCCATCAGCATGTGAGTCTTTTCAGGACCTTGAAGACAAATAGACAAGGTTCTTAATAAGTATAAAAACATCCCAGATTTTCTTTTCCCAAAAAAACTGTCGCCCAATATTTTGCCGCAAAGCAAGTTGTGACTATTCAAACAGCAGAAAGTGATTCCAAAGGTAAGAATCTGAGCATGGGAAAAGGAAAGAAGGGGGAAAAAATAAAACCTTAGCATTTAAGATACTTTTCCATATTAAATATCAAATAATAAAAATATACCTTTGTGTTTGAAGAGTCAAGTCATACAAATACGTCAAAGCAATCAATTGTTTCCAGCTGTAATCAGCGATAATAACCCAAGTACGTGATAGCATGAGAAAGATGATCGGTTTCCTTGTGAGGTTACATGATAAGCAGCAGTTAAGCAGCCTTTTTCTCTAAGAACTCGCTGGCGTCTGACCTCGTGGCAAGAGGAGGCCAGCCCTGTCCCTGTCCCCCTTTATAGTGTTCATTCGCTTTCAGTTCACCCCCCAAGTGAGCAGTGGGGGCGGGGGGAGCTAAGAACCGGTTCTCGAGACTCCAGAATACGGTCATCCTCTCGTTCAAAGGGGGTTGCGTGGGCACTGAGGGGGGCCGAGGAAGCGGGGAAAAGGCAGCGAGGACTAGGTTCGTGGATTTTTTTCTGCACCCTGGAAATTCCCGGGCCAAAAAGGTACCGACTCGAGTCCCGGACATTCCCCTCGAGGGCCAGCTCCAAGACCCGGACTGGAATCCCACGGAGGAATCATAAGCAACGTCGCTAAGCCAAACTTTTTTAAGACCGCCTTTTTAAAACGTCCCAGTTAATCTACTGCCTACTGCTGGGCATGAACGTTACCTCCTCATTATATTCACCTTTTATTTTCGCTTTTTCTGTACGGCCTTGAAATGTAAGTGGGGATAGAATGGAAAAGGGGGTTGTCTTCTACAACACAGCTTTTTAAATGTGGCGATCGAAAAGCAGAGTCCCTGTCTTGTGCCTTCATTGACTAAGGGATAAGGAATCTGAGGCATAAATAAAGCAATGGTCATATAACATGAAGATCACTTTATTTTCATGGGGGATGGGAGTGGGGTGGATTTAAACAGCAAATGAAACATTGCACAACACTGAAAGGATTTCTCCCTAGTTTAGTTTAGTTTCACTGTTGCTTTTTTTTCTTTTCAGAACACTCTGCTGTAATCTCTGTACTACTTCCTTTTTTTGTGTGTGTGTGTGTGTGTAAATTGTCTAACTCCAGGCAGTGTTACAATCCAGTTTTGTAATTAGGCAGGAAGTGATGGCTGTCTGGTTCTCCTACAGGACAAGCCTCTAGGGGGTACACATCAGCCAGTCCTTAAGAAGCAGAGAGGCCTAATTCCCTCTCCCTTAACACAGCCTGTTCAAAAGGGAAAAATACATGTAATACACTTAATTCACAGTTTTTAAAATTCACTTTTTTTAAGTACACGCTTTTTTAAAAAAGTAAAATTGTAAGTGCACTTTTAAGAAACAAGTTAGATTGAAGTTGGTGAAGTGCATGTTAGATATTGAAAGGTGCTGCAAAGAACCAGGCCAAGTAGAGTTAATAGCAGAGATTTATTAATAAGAGCGTCTGCAAATAGATGGTCTGCCACTAAAAATGGAAAATGGCAACAGCTCTGAGTTAAGGGGCCTCTTTTAAAGCAGTTGAGGGTATGGGGTACATGATGTTGGGGTATTCTATGACAGAGACCAAAGGTCATCTGCTGGAGGCCTTACAAAAGGTGGGAGGGTTATCTGCTGGAAATCTATAACCTGGAAGGAGTGTTTTCACAGAACCAGAAAAGCAAGGAGAGTTTTCTTCTTTGCTTAATGAATGTCCAGACCCATCAAAGCCAAAGAAAGACCAATAAGTCCTCTTAGACCCATTGGAAGTAGAGGAAGTCTAACAAATCCTAGTCTATTCTTTCCTTAATGAGTGTTTAAATCAGTGTTTGCAACTGGTGTGCCAAGAAAAATTTTAAATGTTATTCAATTATTTTCAAAAGAAGTTCAAAGCACAAGCTCAGCACCCGTAGCAAAGTGGTTACAGCGTCAGCCATATACACCAGAGCTGGTGGGTCAGAACCCAGCCCCGGCCTGCTAAACAACGACAACTGCAACAAAATATAGCCGGGCATTGTGACGCAAGGCTGTATAGTCCCAGCTACTTGGGAGGCTGAGGCAAGAGAATCGTGTGTAAGCCCAAGAGTTTGAGGTTGCTGTGAGCTGTCACGCCACAGCACTCTACCAAGGATGAAATAGTGAGACTCTGTCTCAAAAAAAAAAAAAAAAAGTTCAAAGCACAGTAAGTATATTCTTTTTACTTTTGGATCCACATAAGTTAAGTGTGCCGTGGAAGTTTAACTATAGGTTCAAGCAGGCCATGAGATAAAAAAGGTTGGAAAAACATTGGTTTAAGCCCTTGGAGGTAGAGACTTAATGAGTGTTTATTCCCAGAGGTAGGGAAAGACCAACAGTACATTTTGTGCTCTCCTAGCCTCTGTGTTCCATAAACTGCCCTCAACCATCCTCTTATCTTACACCACCCCACTATACTCCCAGGAGTCCCAGGTACCTTTGGCATTCAGGGTCTGTGGTTTAACTTTAAAACTGAAAAATGGCAATTTTGAAATTTTATTGATTGGTTGCACATTGAGGTTGTTAGACATTCTGAGTGCACTGACTGCACTGTAGACATAAACCCTGAGTAGAATAATGCTTAACTCAAGAAAATAAATATAGTTGAAGTGGCATTTCTGGCATTAGTGACTAGTTAATATACAAAAGCTGAATTTACTCAGAACTCAGTTTTTCTGAAGAGTTGTTGAGGCGTATTTCTATTGTTTCCCTTGGGTATTTATTTCCTCCCATCTCTCAGTGATTGCCATTTCCTTTAACAAGGTCCAGAAACAGACTCATTGATGGCACATACCACATAAATATATAAAAGCTTACCATATTTATTCTTGTCAAGTGCCCTGACTTAACGATCTCAAGCTTAATAACTGAAGACAGGAAGTATCAGTCAAATGGCACTTAATAAAATGATGGTTGTTTGGAATAGCAAAATGTATCATATTGGAACATTCAAAGGTCTATTTTGTATTTGCTAAAGAAAAGTTACTCTTAATAGGGTAACTTCAATAAAATACACTTTGCATAGAAGATTCTTATGAATTCTCCCTTTTGCAAGTAGTATCAAATGTATTCTGGAATATGAGATTCACTACATTAATACTATCATTCCAAAATAAAAATTCATATTTAACTCAATAAAATTACATATATACTACGGGTTTAATATCTTAAGCCTAATGTCCAACTATAATGACCAACTTATCTGATAACAACAACGTCATTAGTATAACTACCCTGTTTCCCCAAAAATAAGACAGTGTCTTATATTAATTTTTGCTCCCAAAGATGCGCTAGGTCTTATTTTCAGGGGATGTCTTATTTTTCCATGAAGAAGAAGGTACACATTTATTGTTCGCCACGTCCTGTCCGCTTTGATCCTCCTGTTCTTCTACACGTATCTGCAAAAGTCTCCTCCTCTCTCCCAGCCTGCACTCACCGCTCACTCCAACCTCTGCTCTGCCTCCACACAGCAGTGATGTCAGGACTCCGCCTAATGTCACTGGTTACTAGACACCAGTCGGGGCAGCCCTAGCAACCAGTTTACCGTAAATTAATTTTCATTCCGAGACATAGCCTGGGGGGGCCTTATTTTCAGGGGATGCCTTATATTTCACCCAGAAGGAAACCTGTAAGTAGGTCTTATTTTCGGAGGATGTCTTATTTTCGGGGAAACAGTAGTAGGAATATCTTTATAATTAAGTTATAAAGACTAACATAGAAAAATATGTGGCAGGGCATGGTGGCTCACGTCTGTAATCCTAGTACTCCCGGAGGCCAAGGCGGGTAGTTTGCCTGACCTCAGGAGTTCAAGAACGGCGTGAGAAAAAGGGAGACCACATCTCTACTAAAAATAGAAAAAATAGCTGGGTGCTATGGGAGATGCCTATAGTCCTAGCTACTAAGGAGGGTGAGGCAAGGGGAACACCTGAACCCAAGAGTTTGAGGTTGCTGTGGGCTATGATGCTGGTATTCTACCCAGGACACAGAGTGAGACTGTCTCAAAAAAAAAAAAAAAAGAAAGAAAGAAAGAAAAAAGAAAGGAAAATATATATGTTAACACATTGTTGACCAACAATTTTATCCAGAAACTACCCACCATCTTACCAGTTAACTCATGACCAGTCAGCAACATGTTAAGTAAAAAATATATCCAAATTACATATTCTCCATAATTACAAATAAGTGGTTTAAAAACCTGCAAAAAAAAAAAAAGATGAAAATGCTAATGTTCATTGCATTCAGATGATAGAATTATAATTTATCCATAAGGTTTTTCTTCTATATTTTATAGTTTTTCAAAAATTATGATGTATTTTATATTTATAATGGAAAATACATCTTTAAAACAAACTATTATTGGGCTGGCTGGCTAATGTTTACAACTATGTGGTACTAGCCTAACATAAACTTTTCAGAAGAAACTAAATTATTATATCTAACTGTTCTGAGAGAAAGACTTAAGAAATATTTCAATCTCTATCAAAATTTCTACGCCAGAGTGTAGAAAGACAAATAAGAGAGAGGGATAGAAGTGACTGAGAATGCCTCAATAAACAGTCTCATGACCTTATGTCACCATATCCAGTAATAACAGAAACTGGACAAGATCACAAGAAATCATTTACACAAACAAGTAGCATCATTCTAAACCAGTGCCCTCTTTCTTTTTGAAATTCTCCTGGGAAAATGACTCCTTAGTCTCCTCCAGCAATTCTTCTTGAGAAATTGCCCAAAAGTTCTCCCATGAAAATAAAACCAAAGTTGTAGATGAAAATGGCTATGGACTCTCACGTACCTTATTTTTAATCCAAACTTGAGTCCCATCACTTATAAAATAAAGTGAATACCACCTATACTTCTGGATCATGAGTAGAATCAAATGAGTTATTGGTACAACCTCTGAAATGACAGGCAACGTTATAGCTTCCGTCATCTGTCTTCCCTCTTCCCCTAGTCAGTAAGTTTGGAATACCACCCTGGCATCACAATTACTGGGCACTTGCTACAAAGGATAATTCTGTAACTCCCAGAGACTTGACCCCTAATTCTGCATTTTTATCAACTATTACAAGTGACTATTAAGGATCATTAAAATTAAGCTATTTTAATATATTTAGATATTGGTTCTCTTCAGACTCAAAACACAATTAAAACTCTTCTTTCTCCATAAACTATTTTATAACTTTGAAGGCGGTTCTCAAGGATAGGAAAGGAAGGTCTTGTATCCTTTCCCTGAAGTTAAAAACCCGAATTCTTTGATTCATTCTTCTAAGGGTACAAATTTTTCACACTTTGAGCCATCTGTCTTTCTCTCTAAAGCCTCCCTAGTTTTTCTACATGTCTGTTTACAAAAAACCTAAATTAGACCACTACATGTCATAGCTGAAAAAGAAAAGAGCATCTACTAAATGATTCCAAATTAAGTCAAATAAAATAATTCCATTATTTTTAGGTAATCATTGGGAATAATAGCTTCTTCCAAGCATGAGATAATGTGCATACCTTACACCCTAATTAAGAAATGCCTATCATAGATTTTAATATCTAATTTTATTAATTTCCACTTATATTTTAATTTCTAATTTTGGTAGATATTTCAAAATAAAAACCAAAAAAGAAACATTTGAAATTAGTAGAAAAAAATTTCTACAACTTTGTAATAATCAATAGCATTCTTTACATAAAAGTCAATTTTTAAAACCCTCAAACTTCAGGACAAAAAATAAATATCCATTTATAGATCTCTCCTTTCCAATTCCAAAAGTGGTTATTCTAGAATAAGTAGTCCACACATAAAATTTAGCTGAATCATGAAACTAATTTATGGCTTTCACATGAAAGCTATAACCCAGTTACAACCTAAGAATAGGGGGAACGGGGAAGGGGGAGGTGGGCAGAGGGAGGGTGATTGGTGGGATTACACCTGCAGTGCATCTTACAGGGGCATATGTGAAGCTTAGTAAATGTGAAATGTAAATGTCTTAGCACAATAACTAAGAAAATGCCAGGAAGGCTATGCTAACCAGTGTGATGAAAATGTGTCAAACGGTCTATGAAACTAGTGTATGGTGCCCCATGACCACATTAATGTACACAGCTATGATTTAATTAAAAAAA
>CAUYPK010001702.1:0-14091 GCA_963574355.1 Loris lydekkerianus | reverse complement strand
CAAGAGGATGGTTACATTTATAACTTTAGTTATTTTAAAATATATCCTTGAATTGTGCACATTAGGTGAGATCCTACAATTTATAAACGTCTTACTACAAAAAAAATAAGTAAGTGAGGTGATGGTTATGTTAATCATTTTGATTTAGGCATTCCACATTGTATATCAAGTCATCACATTGTACCTTGCAAATGAATAAAGTTCTGGTTTTAATTAAAAATGAAATAAAAGGGGTCTCCTCTTCGCTGTAACATCTCCAGGAGGACCCAGGTGTCTTTGCTGCAGCTTCTCTCACCTTTTGACCTGCATGTCCTGGGAGATCTGTAGGACACCTTGGAAACAGAGAAATGAACCCAAGAATACAGAGCAAGCTGGATCTCATCTAGAATCGGCACACAGGAGGAGACAAGATGGAGGACTGAAGTCAGCTTTCCACAGAGGCTCCCATCCAGAAGGAGAGTTAAAAGATGGAAATTTAGTGAGTAACCTGGAGGATTCGAGCTGTACCAAGAGAGAAGGTTGAAGAATGGACATCAACACCACTGAGGCAAGCTGAGACCACAAGGACGCAAACAAAAGGTACAAAATCCATCATCAAGTGGACAGGAGTCCCCCCGCCCCCACAAGTCCGGCTTAAGAGCCCCACAAACAAAAGGGAAGAAATTAAAAGCCCTCCCACTTCACTTCACGGAAGTGACCTTCTAAAAACTGGACCTACCACCCCTACTAGGGTGCCATGGTGCTCCCCTGCCAGGCATAAAACTGTATAAAACTTTAAATATCTTTCCTGACAATCTAGCACTCCCCTCCACCCACACAGAGATCTGGAGGTCTCTCCTCCAGGAGTTCGGATCCCTGGGTGATTTATCAAGGGGAGGGGTGTGGACAGAGCCCGAGTTGCGACTGACCAGCGTTGACTCTGAGGAACGGGAGTGAGGAACATGCGGTGGAGGCCAAGTCATGTCATGGCAACACTTCCCTGCGACACTTCCCTGCCGCAGGGTGCACCAGCCCTCTTTGAGCAGCAATACAGCCAGGCATAAAACTGAATGAAACTCTACCTTCCCCCTTTGACGTGCTGAGTTTCCAGCGCTCCCTCCCCACTCTCACTCAGGGATCTGGGGGCCTATCCCCCAAGAGTTCGGATCCTTGGGTGATTCCTCCAGGGGAGTGGACAGTCCCCGAGCTGCGACTGGACAGTGCTGGCACTGAGGCACGTGAGCGAGGAGGGGGAGCTGCATCTCAGCAGCACTTCCCTACAGCATGATGGCAGTGCAGCAGCCCTCCTTGGGAAGCAATACGACCAGGCATAATACTGAGTGAGCATTTCCCGCGCTGAGCTCCCAGCACTCCCTCCCACTCCCACTCGGAGATCTGGGGGCCTGCCCCCCAGAGGTCCAGATTGTAGGGTGACCTCTTATGGGGTGCTCAGTGCCTGAACTATGCTGTCTCTGGGGCGTGGGAGCGAGGAGACAACGGTCGGCTAGACAGAAATCGCTCCAGAGCTGCAGTTCCCAGAGACGCTGAGCAGTGGCTGTCTTCTGGCACTGGTGCGGCCAGGCACAAAACTGTGTGAGCTGCAGCTCTGGGCTCAGAGCACTCTCCTTTGCCCCCACTCTCAGATATGGAGGCCTGTCCTCCAGGAGTCCGGATCTCTGGGTTATCTCTCGAGGGGTTTAGACAGAGCATAAACTGTGGCTGGTCAGTGAAGGGTCGATAGCAGTTTTTTTTTTTTTTTTTTTTTTTTTTTTAATTTTATTTTTTTAACAGCAAAACGGCTCACTTCTAGATATTCTGAAGCCACACCCCCTGGGCAACCAGAGGAGGCCACCTGTGAGTAAAGGATTTGCATGACACTGCTCACAACCCCCCCCCCCCAAAGCTTCCAGGTGTGATGAAAAAGCGCAGGAAGAGGGGTATTCGAATACACACCTCCAGCAGCAAAGACATTTGAACTCAGAACAGACTGTCTTCTGCAGTCGATTTTAGCAGAAACAGAGACAGAATCCCACAAAGTTTTCCTGTCCTGTCCTGTCCTGTCCTGTTCTGTTCTGTTAGCAACATCAATCAGGGGCGGGGCTTACCCCATTTCTCGGGTTCCCTGGGGCCATGTGCGTGGGTTGATCATCTTTATCACACACAAAGCTGTCATGTGGGGTTGATCCGCAGTTTTTTTTTGTTTTTTTTTTTTTTTTTTTTTTTTTTTTTTTTTTTTTGTGTGTTTTTTTTTTTTTTTTTTGTTTTTTTTTTTATGCGTTTCTGTTAAAATTTAGTAGGCCGTTTTGTTGTCGGGGGGGGGGGGGGGGGGAGAGAGAAATAAACTCTCAGCACACCAGGATTTGTTAAACCTTGCTATAGATGAACTCAATGATGGGATCAATATCAGATATGTTTATTCCATCACCAACCTCACATTTATAGTCTGGAAGAAATAATGGGAAAATAGTCATAATATGAACAGATACAAAAAGATAAAAAAAGAAACAGAAAATTCAAGTCCATAGAGAACAGAGAGGGGAATAGTCATTACAAAAGTGATCAAATTAATTAAAGGAGGCTTCACGAAAGAGGTGAGATTTGATCAATCTTAGTCTTAGTATGAATTAACAGAGTTTTGGTTGAGCGATAGAGGTAGAGAGAAGAGCATCAATATATTGATCTAGCACATCCACTAACTTGGAAACTGAAGGGTAATTTATTGGCTGTTGAGACTTTTAAAAATGTCTGTCTCATCCTGAAGTATAAAAAGCAACCAATACCTTCACCTAAATGAACAAGATCTCAGAACTGAGAAGAACCACAAACATCAGTGTAAATTTTATGCACAGAATCTATTGTGCATTTTCTGTTTTAGAATACTTTGTGTAGGAAATGTTTATATGACCTAAATATTTTCCAAATTCAAAATTTGATAATTTTGAGACCTGCAGTCTTGAGGACAGAAATATGTAACTTCAGCCCAAAGGCAATTAAAGAATTTACCAACTGTAATAAATACCAACTGTAATAAATCTGTAATAACCAGATTTCTGAATATTGCGGGGTGAATTTGCCTTTGGAAAGTTTACTGGCTGCTTTAAAATGTGATTTGGAGCTCCTTAATTATATTCACACTTTTTCATACACACACACACACACACACACACATATTAGAACAATTCTCCATTAAAACCTTTTTTCATTTTTTTAAATTTTTTGTAACCACTTGAAGATAACAAAATATTCTCCTTAAACACTAAATTATTAAGTAGCTCTATAACTGCCAGTATTCTAATTTGTGCCGTCATACAACAGCCCAGTGGATATTACCAGGTTTAGATTATAGGAACCAGATCTTTCTTCAACACTGCAAACAGTGTTGTTAATTTTTATTTTTGCTTGGGGTATCAATAATAATTTCAAAAAATCGATTTTATACTGGTCTATCTTAATCCATACAATTTATTTGTTTGATAGCATTGAGACCTACAATAAATTAGATTCTAGGTACTATCCTAAAATTTCTATTTTTATATTAAGAAAAAATAAGAATATATAAACATAATTTCAATATATATAATACATAAAAAATTCTGTGTGTACCATATGTTTGTAGGTGATAACAAAAGTTTTGAGATGCATAAAAATAAAGAAACTTAAAATCCATATTAATGGACACAAATGAAGCCCTCCCAGCAATACCAGTAATCTGGGAAAGTTGAAACTTGCCCAGGTGAATCAGAAAGGATGCTGCCAACTGTGTTTCTTGAAAGTAAAATAACTGACCATAACAAAGTCTATCTCAAAACTTTTGTAGTGACCTATGTATTACAGTGACACAGAGTTTATTTAGATACTCATAGGACACTAACCCAGGTTGTAGTTTGGCATGGAAAACACCAAAAATTTCTAAGTGTCAAGATAGGCCAGAGTTATATTGTATCTGGATAATGCTGGCAATTGTTCAAATGATAAATTTGAGGGTGCAAATCTCTAGAGGGATATATGCCATAGATTGTGTGTAAGAAATAGCAGGAATGCAAAATTATGGTAAGAAGATAAGTCAAGTGGATTATATGAAGAACTTCAGAGGTAAAATTGGTAGCACTTGGTAAATGATTGCGGCAATAGTAGAAACATGGTTAAGGGCCTGAGTGGATTTAGAATGAAGGTTATAACCAAGCATGTGACAATGTGACAGGAGTGAATGAAGAGTGTCTTTAGGAAGCATCATTATAAGTTTAGTATTAGCTCCATAATTTTTGGACACTCACATAAAAATATTCAGCAGATTGGCTGGCGCCTATGGCTCAAAGGATTAGGGCACCAGCCCCATATGCCAGAGGTGACAGGTTCAAACCCAGCCCCGGCCAGAATCTGCAATATATATATTCAGCAGATCATATATATGTGTGTGTGTGTATGTTTATTTATATACATATATATATATATATATATATATATATATATATACATACACATACACACACACACACAGAGACACCTATATATTATACCACACATAAATGTATTAAAGTTTTGGATTTAAATTCATCTGCCCAGATGATCTCTTTGAAGGAAAAGGTATAAAACAAGCATCCTCTCATTAAGGTGCAGGTGCTTAGAGTCCAGTTATCCTTCTATTGGCACAGTTTTCTCTATGTCATTAAGTATCTTCTACCCCCAGAGGAAGAGAACTATAGCACCAATAACTTTACCATATTCATCTTTGATTACTTTATCACCTTCATCCTACTCATTCTATCTATTAATCACAATCCCAGTTGATTCCATTTTCAAACAGAGATGCCAAGTCTACACAGTTCTATCTCCACTTTCACACATTCATATCTCTTCATTTCATCTTACTTGTCACAAAAAGTATTCTATTATCTTAGATTAGCCAAGCAGAGCTAACAACATAAATGTCCATCAGCTAATGAATGGACACACAAATTGTGGTATATCCACACAGTGGAATATTAGTTAGCAATAAAAAGAAATGAAGTACGGATACATGCAATGTGGATATAACTTGACAACATTACGCTAGATGGAAGAAAGTAAACATAAAAGGCCACATACCATATGATTCCATTTGTACTAGAATAGCCAAAGCCATAGAGACAGAGCAGAGTAGTGGTTATGAGAGGCTAAAGGATGGGAGTGGGGAACAGAATGGGGAATGACTATGAATAAGCATAGTGTTTCTTTGGGGGGTGATGAAAATATTCTATTGTAGTGGTTCCAGATGGTGGTGTGGTGATAGTTGTACTACTGTTTTATGATATGTGAATTATATTTTAATAAGGAAATCTAATACAATTGTTCTTAATTTGAGGAAGAAGATAATGTTGATGGTAAAAAAAAAAAAAAAGAGTTCTATTAATAATTGTATGGCAAAATTTGAGGGAAGAAATGAAACACTTTGGTGACAAACTGAATATAGACAATGAAAGGGAACTATCCAGGGACAATTGACTTACTGAAAAAAAAAAAAAAAAAAAAAAAGTAATTTGAAAAAGAATCCAATTGTGGGCAGGAGATTAATTCACTTTTGAGTATGTTGAGATTTCCAGAAATACAAGGTCTTTTAAGTGGAGATGCCTTTATGCAATTGAACAGATGAGACACAAGTTCAAGCTGCTGGACTCTCAAAAATGAGAGTCATCACCTTAGACAAGGTAGGAGTTGCAGGGGTACTGCTAAAAGAAAAACAGAAAATTAAGGGCTAGAAATGTTGTGGGACTCTCCTTCCCTTAGGGGATGATGTTACAATGTGATCTCTCTTTTCTCTCAGAAAAGAGAAAGTAAAAAAGCATAACAAGGCCTTAGCACAGAGGGTAAGAGCAGAGTTGGGGGAAGGAATGAAAGCCAATACAGAGGGGCTATGGAGAATCTGAGACAATGAAAATGCAGTAAAGCAAACTGTCAGTTATCTACCACTTCAAAAAGTACATACATGCTGAGGAGTAAAACTATGCCTGTTAGAAATGCAGAGGAAATGAGGGGGATTTTACATTGATTGCAGGCTGGAATTTTGAAATGAATGAGGAGAATTTTACCTAAGTGAGGCACTATCAGTAGCCATGGGGAAAGTTAGGGTAAGGAAGGCTCAAAGGAATTGCATATTACACCAGGCTGAGAAAAGGATTAGACAAGTGGCATGACTTAACCATTTTTAAAAATTGAAATTGAGGAAGATTGTTTTAGCACCTGTATTTGAGACTGTAGCAGAGGGTCCTCAAACTTTTTAAACAGGGGGCCAATTCACTGTCCCTCAGACAATTGGAGGGTAGGACTATAGTTTAAAACAAAAAAAAAAACTATGAACAAATTCCTATGCACACTGCACATATCTTATTTTGAAGTAAAAAAAACAAAACAGGAACAAATACAATCACATCGCCTCATGTGGCCGGCAGGCCATAGTTTGAGGACCCCTGGCAGAGTTTAGAGTCTCGAGAGTGGATCAAGGATGTTTCAGGGAGCACATCCTAGTTGTGAGACAAGCTCGGGTGGGCTACTCAGGAACACATACCATGAGAAAAGAATCAAGAGGGCAACTTCAGAAGCATGGTGCAATTCTGTCTCTTTAAAAACTATGCACATTTCAGGCTACTCCTTTGCAGACCACTAATCTTACAGAAGACACTTCATGAGTTTCTTCCTCCCGATGTGAATCGTTTGTGAATGGTTCCAATGATGTGTTTTTTTCTTACAGCGCCTCTTCCATACTGCCCTGCATCAAAAGGCAGCCAGTCAAAAAGTGAAAATGATTTTATATTTACAAGGCAAAAGAACCTTTAAATAACCTTAGAGGTTTACAGGAGGAAGTCACAGCTCCAGCGGTACGTGTAAGGTTGCTGTTGACAGATACCACTTGATAGACTGGAAATCAATTTGATCAGATGTTTTTATGGATTATAGTGGTCTTGGCTAATTACAAAAGATTGTCTTCCTAGATCCCACAGTTTTCAAAGCTGACTTTGAGCAGATGTACACAGGATTAAGCTGCAGGCTTGACAGTTTTCCTTAATTATCTGTCACAAGGGCAACTCTTGGTTCATCTTGACACTTGTGTCAAAAACAAGCTAAACTTTTATTTCTTAGGTCTCATGCTTTTTTTTTTTCCCACAGTCACCTGTGTTTAGGTGATGATGCTGATTATATTTATCATCATTTACATAGATTTGGAAGAGTGGAAGAAATTGCAAAGGGAATCAGGGATGAAAAAAGGAATATCATTTTTTTTAATCTACAGAAAATAAATAATGTAATCCTTTAATGAAAATATAATGAGGGCTGAGTTGATCATTCAGACTCAACTGGAAAACATGGATTTATGGAATTATTTAAAAGATAGTATAAGATGTCTCATTAAAATAAGAGACAAAGCTAAAGTGATTGTGCTATGTGTCTTGATGAACAGCATTCCTTACCAGGCCTTAAAAATTACAAAAATTTGGTTTTACATCAGAGGAATAAATTGTGTCATTTTTTAGGAGACTAAGAAAATGTCTCTGGAAATATTTTATTTAACTAATGCATAGTTGAAATAAATGTTTTTATTTGCTCAAAACAAAGGTGATTCTTTTTTTTCCCCACAGCAAAAGAGAACATATTACTTTGGAATGTAAATTATTATTAAAGTGATGTTGTGACTAAGCTAAACAAAGACTCAGATATGACTGAATATGAGGAAATAGGGTCCCTGAAGCAAGGGTTAATTTGCATGTGGACAAGAGAAGCAATCTGCATGTAAGGACAGTTTTGTCTGGAAATAGTAAGATGGAAAAGAGAAGAGATGACAGAAGAGGATGGTGAATAATTCTCTGGTTATTTTGAGTGCATAATCAAAAACTGAGTATTTAGAAAGCACAATTTTAAATTTAAGTGAAGAAATTGGACTCAACAAAGGTTAGTGTGACTTGGATCTAAACATTTTTTCTGGAGCCTTTGAGTAACAATATATACTATTGAATGGGAAGAAAAACTTTCTCTTTTCTTTCTTGTACTATATAAAACACAGCCTATGTCTGGAAACATGAAATCTCTGGCATATATGTCTGTGTGGATTCCTGAGAACAACTGCTGAGAGAAGTGGAAAGAAAGGAAACAGTAATAATACTTGACCAAGGAATGTCATTGATAGTGGCAGATTCATTTTATATATGTGGGAATTTCTAGGTACATTTGGCTTGTAGCACAGAGACTTTGTAGAAGGATAAAAGTTTATTCTATCACTCATTCAATAAATATTCATAGTGTACACATGTGTACTCTTCATTTGGATATTAGGCATTAATCAGCAGACAGTAAAACAGATAAAAAAAAAATTAGCCTGTGAAATTTTGAGACAATATGATGTTTTTTAAACAAACAATCTTGAGAAGTCTGGAGCATATAAGGTGGCATTAATAATGTTAAACATAAATGATATTGTTACCTATTTTACTTATAAAAGCTACTTAGTCTGTATGTTATTGCAAAAGAATAAATATAAGTTCAGAAGAATTTACTCATTAAAGATTGTAAACTTATCCACATGATCTTTCAAGTTCTGATTTGATGTTAAACTTTTATAATATGTATTCCAATTATTTATTTCTTGTATTAGAAATGGAGGTACAGTGGAGTCCAGTTATAGTAGGAGACAAATATATTTTAAAGATGATGTGTTATGAGATAGCCTTACTTGAAAGGGAGAGTGGTATTGTTGTGTCTTTTTTGGATTGTTCCTTCAGATGCTAGACCATAAAAGCAGATGATATGGAGAAGAAGTTACAACCAGTGGCCCATAAAATGGACATAATCCCATCAAACACTAATAATAATTATGGTGCAAACTCATATCACTAGGCCTATCAAGTTATAATTTGTATATATCTATTTTAGAAACTGCATCATTTAACCTTATTCACAAAGGTGTTAGGAAGATTAACTAACTAGATAATTTCACAAAGTGCTTAGACAATAAAATGTAAAGAGATAAATGTCAAGGATTATTACTTTAGACCCTTTGCCAATGCTAAAAGACCAAAGTTAATGTTTTGTTTAGTTTTCTACTGTCTAGGTAGCTCAAGTTCATTTGTTCCAAAAATGGGGGCAGTGGGAGAAGAGAAATAATCTCTCGATGAGAAAGAGAACATAGATTCACGCCCAAGGGGAGTCAAAGTCATTGGATTTATTGGAGCATTTCTTCACTTACAAAGTTTTGGAAGACAATTTTCTATGAGCATCTTAGGCTTCTTTGTATCTTTTAAGCAAAGGCACTGACTGTCTTTGTTTTGGGTTACCTTTTTAAATGTGTTTATATACTTATTAACCTTGGAAGATAGACATTTGTTTTCTCTCCAGAGCCAAGGGCAAGTTTGCTTGCAATCTTCAACAGTAACAATTATGTCCCCCTCTAAAATAGAGTAAAAGCATATTTACTGCCCATTGTAAAAGATTTGGCTTCTTTATGCTAAGCATTTCATCTACTATAATGTAACTTACCTGGCCTTCTTTGTGTCATCTGGCTGTCTTTGTGTCATGCTGAGGGATTTGAGCCTTAGGGAACCAGTGGGGAAAAAAATGCTGACAATCCTGCTACTGCTATTACCCTAAGTCACAAAATCCTTCGTCTTTGACAAAATCCTTTGTTTTCTGCTAATAACCATGAAACTGTGCCAGGCTAAATGTTAGCTCGATTGTAGGGTAAAATCTCAAACCCTTGAGAGTTCTTTACACATGCATCACAGACACACACCACATACAAGTGAGGAAATTGACAATAGTTTTTACTAAATAATTTGTTACAGAAATAAAGATTTCCACCATTACTACTCAAGAACATATATATAATAAAGCACTATATATTAGGATTCCATACCTAATAAAAAATGCATGCTGTATGTGTATATGCTTGTGCAGGTGAAAGAGAAAGGTATTTCAGAAGGTAGAGAGAGAGAGTGAGACAGCGAGGGATTCTGGGATACATGAAATAATATTAGTTCTAGTATTTTTTTAAGATGTAGGTGTACCACATCTTCCCATAAATAATTTCTCATGCATAGCTTGGTGTTGTGGTACATATCTATAGTCCCAGCTACATGGGAGGCTGAGGTAAAAGGATCACTTGAACCCAAGAGTTTGAGGTTGCTATGAGTTATGATGACACCACAGTACTCTACCCAGAAAGATGGAGTGAAACTCTGTCAAAAAAAAAAAAAAAAAATGCACATGTGTTTATGAAGAAGGCCAGATCTATGATTAAACAGAAGTACAAACATGGCTCCTCCTGAGAAGATTCACCAGTGAAACTTTAGTCATTTGATGGAAAAAATATTGTGTGTGTATGTGTGTATTTTCTATGCAAAATAAATAGCCTGTATTGGAAAGTCTCTGAAATAGTTTGAGATTTATTGTCAACATTGTCCTCAGACCTCTGCAGAGAAGTAACCTTAAGTCAAGGAAAGTAACTTTAGAAGTTGAGCGAGACAACATGTAGCCATGAAGCATTATTCCCTGATGTGGAAGATTAGCTCATGGAGGTCCAGCTCCAGCTTCGTCACGCTTTTCTCAAGCCATTCCATTCATTTTCCTTCAACATGCACAGTTACTCACTGAATGACTACCACCATGAGCCCTTCCTCTTTCACCCTGAGGCTGACAGACTATGCTTCCCAAACTCATTCTCTGACTCCGATTTATGACTCTGACAGCACTTCACTGAATGAGGGTTTGTGGTAATTTGTGTCATTACAGTAATTACAAAAATTGTTATTAGCAGACATAATGTACTATAAAGAACTGGAAGCATGAAGAAAAAAGTTATTTGAGTTTTCCTTTTTACATGTTTGCAATATTGTATCACTTAATGTTTAATTCAGTCAATAGAAGTGTATTCCATTAGAAATATAATTCAGTTTCTTTACCACATACATCTCGTTTCCATTTATTTTAAATTATTTACTTACTTTTCTCATTAAAGTACCTTTTCTCTATTAAGAATTATTTAAAATGGCCAAAGTCACTGGGTGCTAGGCACTGGTGTCAGGCACTGCACACTGCCAGAACAGTGTGCAGCATCCCTGCCCTGCTCCTGGATCCATGAGCCCCATGCTCTAAGAGCTGCTCCTACAGCCAGAACTTGATGGCTGTGGAAGTCACCTGGAGCTGCGCAGGGTCACTTCCCACAAAGATCCAGCAACAATAGAGTAATCCCGCCAGGGTCTAATCTTGAAGAGACACCTCCCCAACTCTGAGGACAGCCAGAGGAAACCTGAACTCGCTCTATAAGGATACCGGTGCTGCAGAGCAGCTGGGGGCAAAAATGTGGTGGCTGAGGGAGAAAAGTATTTCCTGACTTGGTACCCAAAGGATTAGACTGAGTCCAAGTAGAATACTCGCCAGTGAATGTCGAGTAACTGAGGCAGGCAGGCCTCAGCTCCTCCAGAGGGTAGTGGCCAGCTGTGGAGGAATTGACCTCCCTTGAACCCTAACAGGTGCAAAGCCCTACACATCTGCTTATTGGAGGGAGCTGGACTTAAGTCCTATAGGGTCACCAGTGACTGGGTGTAAAAGAGGTGATAAGTGGAGAAAGAGACACAGCACCCTGGTTCGACTCTTCTACCAGGCAGGCCTTTCTGACTCCACAGAGCACGGGAGTGAGCCAAATTTGAGCAGCCAGTCGACCTCTGCCATCTAGTTGCTGGAGATCTTTCAAACTTTCCCACTTGAGAGTTCATCCTGACTGGGTCAATTGGTTTGGAACTTCTAACTTGAGCCAATCACTCAAGGATCCTCTCAGGTGGTACCCTGGATGTGTGGTAACAGGAAGAGTTCATTTTCCTCTTCTAGTTGTTGTTCACAGGGTGTGTGGTGTCTTGGTTGCTTGCATTTATCCACAGTTAAGATTTCATCAGAGTCACTGATCCACCAAGATCAGACAAGAACCAGCTGAATACAAGATAGAGCCACCTAACCCCACCACACCAAGCAGGTTTCCTCAGCCTCAGAATGTAATACTGTTTGGGTCCTTTGAAAAGCTATAGGGGGAAAATCTGCAGTCATCATTCCCAGATCCTTGACAAGAAGCTGGTTAACCACAACTCCAGAAAATCCAAATCCAATTTCACCTTACCTGCCCATCTAGCCACTGGTGAAAAACAATCATGAGGTGGAATCAGTGAAAAAACTCTGGCAACATGAATAATCAAAGTAGATCAACTCCCCGAAGGAACCATATGGCAGGCACAGCACAAGATCCCATTCATAAACAAATAGCAGAGATGTCAGAAATCGAGTTCAGAATTTGAATAGAAAATAAGATAACAGAATGGAGGTAAAGATGGAATTAGGATTTCAATAACTAATTCAAACAATGTCTCAAGAATTCAATGAATTCAAAGACAAAATCACCAAATATTTTGACACATTGAGGCAAGAACTTGCAGCCCTCAAAGATATGAGAATCCCTCAGTAGCAAAATGCAGCAGGCAGAAGAAAGGATCTCTGACATTGAAGACAAAGTTTTTGAATGCTCCCAAACATGCAAAGAGGAAAACAAGTGCAGAAGAAAAGTAGATCATTAACTCAGAGAACTCTGGGGTAATTTGAACAGATCTTATCTTCTCTGAGGTTGCTGTGAAGGATACAGATGCTTTACTTCATAAAATAATCAAAGAGAATTTTCCAGATAAAAGAGGATTAAAGATGGCAGCCAAGTAACAGCTTCCCTGTAACTGGGCACAGCGAGTATGGGGAGACAGGACTCCAGGCATCTCTGGCTGGTGGGATCAGCCTATAATCATCCCTTTGAGGATACAGGGAGCCAGAAAGGGACTTCTGGACCCCAAGAGGAGGACAAAAAGAATGAATAACTGGCAAGTGGTTGCGTGTGTTCGATAGACCTAATCACCAGGGCAACCATGAGTACAAGCAGCAATGAGACTGCAAACTGGAAGGGCCTTACCTGTGAACTGTTTTGGTGTTCTTGGACTTGGCACTCAGTTGAACTGCCTTGGGGAGAGCTTGAGCAGGAGTGTGGAAAACTTTGGGCATTGTCTGGTGCCCCAGGCTAAGCCACTGAGCTGGGCGCAGGAAGCCATTGGGAAAAAACTGCCTTGGCAAGCTCTGCCCTCAGGGTCCCAGAGCAAGGATTTGGCGGGACAAAGTTACCTAGTGACTGAGCAGCCTAAAGGCAGGGAATGAGCTGCCTTACACCCTTAATCCTTAGGGGCAGAGAGAGATGGTTTTGGCACAAAGGAGCCTTGGGCTGTTGCCCTGGGTAGAGTGCCATGACATCACAGCTCATAGCAACCTCAAACTCCTGGGCTTGGCGCCACCAGACCTCCATAAGAGCTGTGCAGCAACCCCCGACCGGTGGCCCGCACCCACCGGGCCTCCGCATTCCCTCACTAGGAACTGCGGGAACCACACAACCCTGCATCCTCCCTCCTGTGTCCTCCCAGCCTCCACACTAGCCTGTTCATCTGACCAGGAACTCTGGTAGCTGCATGCCCTCTGGAGCCCTCCCTGCCTCTGCACAGAGCCCTTCTCCTGGCCAGAGACTGCTGGAGCCTTGGGCTCTCTGTGCCAAAGTCACTGGATGCCAGGCACTCCCAGAACCGTACACACCACCTCCAGCCCTGTTGCTGCATCCGGGTGAGTCACACACAAGAACTTCTTCCACAACCAGAACTCCCTAGCTAGAGCAGCCCCAGAGGAACTACACAGGATCACTCCCTACAAAGATCCAGCAACAATAGAGTGAACCCGCTGTGGTCTAATCTTGGAGAGACACCTCCCCAACTCTGAGGACGGCCAGAGGCAACGGTGAAAAACAATCATGAGGCAAAATCAACAGAAAAACTCTGGCAATATGAATAATCAGAGTAGATCAACAACCCCAAGGATCAATGGGGCAGAAATAGCACAAGACCCCATGCACAAACAAATAGCTGAGATGTCAGAAATCGAATTCAGGATCTGGATAGCAAACAAGATCGAATTAGAATTCCAAAAGTTATCTCAAGAATTCAACTGATACAAAAACCAAATGACCAAAGATTTTGACACATTGAGACAAGAAATTGCATCCCTCAAAGATCTTAGAAACACAGT
>CAUYPK010001701.1:0-33559 GCA_963574355.1 Loris lydekkerianus | reverse complement strand
TTTGTCCTCCTCCTGGGGTCCAGAAGTCCCTTTCTGGCTCCCTGTATCCTCAAAGGGATGATCATAGGCAGATCCCACCAGCCAGAGATGCCTGGAGTCTTGTCTCCCCAGACTCGCTGTACCCAGTTACAGGGAAGCTGTTACTCGGCCCTATGTTTAATCCAATCCGTTCATTTTTTTTTTAAAGACAGAGTCTCACTCTATCACTCAGTCTAGGGTGCCATTGGCATCATCATAGCCCACTACAACCTCAAACTCCTGAGTTCAAGCGATCCTCCTTCCTCAGCCCCCTGAGTAACTGGGGCTACAGGCGTGCACCACTACTCCCAGCTAAGTTTTCTACTTTTTGTGGAGATAGGGTCTCGCTCATGCTCAGGCTGGTCTTGATCTCCTGGCCTCAAGTGACCCTTCTGCCTCAGCTTTTCAGAATGCTAGGATTACAGGTGTGAGCCACTGTGCCTGGCTCCTATCAGGCAATTTAACTTAGTATGAACTGTCACTAATTCTGCCCCTTCTTCCACTGACAAGTGGCTCTGAGTCAATGAACTCTTACTTACTTAGTCCTGTTTTCTAGCTTCTGTGCTCAAGTATCCTGACTCCTGTCAGTACATGCTAACTAATTTTTGCAGCTTCTTTGGGGTGTAGTCTCTTTCCTCCCTTTTTAGGTACAATGTTCCCCCAGCTGAGCACAAAAGATTTAAAACTAGTGACTTAACCTAGCAGCCAGGAGAGGAAGAGAGAGTAACTCCTCCCGGGGGGGTACTTGTTGCTTTTTTTGGGGAGACGGCTCTATGCTATCGTCCCACATGGGGTACATGCTAGCTCCTAAAAGTTCAGTTCTCTTTATGAATTTATATTTTCTTGATAATTTCCCTTAAAACATTGATATTGTTAAAAGTTTTGTCCATGATCTTTCTTGATTATAACCTTTATATTTTACAAAAGGAAATTCTTTAAAACAATATGAAGATAAGAAAGGAGAGAATATTTGAGGGCCAAGTAACTGTCACTGAAAAATGCACCACATAGGTACATTAATAAAAGGTTTTTCTAATTCCCTGAGTGTTCTACTACCTGCCGTTATCATACACCACAAGTGACAAATTAAGAACCTTTCCTTGAATGAGCATCTTTATCTTTTTTCTTTAGCAATTTATACCCTGACTCCAAGAAAAACAAAGAGATTGTGTTAGTGCCAAGTATTCCCCCTACTCCTCATTCTGCTTTCACAGTTCTCCAGCAAATATGCATATAAATAGAAGAGCTACAAATAAGATGTTCTGCCATAGAAATAATGAATGTGAAACTACCCTCCTGTGTAGACACAGGGGATTTTGACAATCTGTCCAAATGTGTGCAACAGTGGTCTAAGACAAAGATAAAAGAGAAGCCCCCCATAGTACTCATTGGGCCTACATCTCTGGTCCCTAAATTCCACTTTGCCTCTTAGAGCAACATCCCTACTAATGATAACCAAAGTAGTCATGGGTCATTATTTCCCCTGTTGGTCATCATCTTTCCCCTAGGGTATTCCCTAGGTCTTGCTGGAATGTGTTCTGAATGTCCATTTCTGAGCTGAGCTCAATAGCTATCTTTCTTGAATACCTGATGTATTTACATTCTTTAACTCCAAATACCACAAAATATTACCCATACACCAATGAGAAAATGGAAACTCAGAAAAACAAAATAACTTACTTGCTCAAAGTCACCCAACTAGCAATGAACAGACTAATTGAGTAGAAAAGTATGTGCTCTTAATTTCTGCATAATATTCTGCATATTATAATATGGTCAAAAATAATCCGATCTGATCTTCCATGGGTTTCTTCTTACTGAGAATTTCCTTTCCCCAGACCAACTACAAATCAATTACGATCTCTCCTTTTTCCTCTACACTTCTTAAACATACATGGATAAAGAATAAAGAGATAAAGAAAGAAAACTGATAAATAGTTAGAGCTCAAAGTTTCATCAGATGAATAAATGCACCTATTGTGTAAATAGTGTATAATGTATTGTTGGACTTATATAACACATATGGAAATGTAATAATAACATTAACATGTGCTAATTAATAGCACAAAGTAGGTGAAAGAGAGCAAAGCTGTATTGAGCTAAGAAAATGACTCTAGGAGGTGACTAGAATCCATAGGAACAAATAAAGAGAACCAGACATGATAAATAAGAAGGTAAATATGAAAAGCTATAAATAATACTTGCTCTTTTTCTTCTCTTAGCTCCTGCAAAAGACATATGATTACATAAAGTAATGACTGTAAAAATGTACTTCTGGGTTTGTAACATTTATAAGTATAATATATATAATAATAAGGCCACAAAAAGGGGGGAAAGGAATAGTTTTATATACAAATATAACTGGAATTATTATTACAATTCTGATGATGATTCTAGGAGGTCAAGAAGAATATAGTAAGCCCTAGACCATACGTATACAAGGTTGGACAATTAAGTTCTGGAACTCACCCTAGAAAAAGTGCTACAGACCTCATTGCTGAATATCACTACAGTCACCTTAGAAGTAATGCCCTGGGGAAGCTGTGCACCAATGCCAGTACCTAGTCTACCTTCAAAGCAGTTTTTCTAGGATGAGTTCTCAAACTTAATTGTCAGACCTCATTTGTTATATTCCTCTATATAACCTTTGAAAAGCCTAAAATTAGACATTTTATAGAGTAAGCCTCAAAAAATTTCTTAAAAGCCCAATTGAAAATTGAAACTTATTTGCCAAAGATAGACTAAACAGTCTCTTGCCTTTAAGGTGAATTGTAGCAAGGATGACTAGGTATTTGAATAACAAATACCTCCAAAATAAAAGACAGACCACAAGGAACAGAGAAAAAGAACACTGGAGATCTATAAATGATACCAAAAGCAGAGTGTTTTTTTAAAAAATCCTTAAGATTAATGTCCCTAGAAAGGAAAGAGAAATATTTGATCCATGGAAAAAAAGAATAGGATCTTATTTGAAAGGTAGACTCAAAGAACAAGAAGGAGCTCTTTGAAGTTAGATATCTGATGTCTAAAATTAAAAATCCAATATCAAGTTTGGAAGAGAAATAGAAAAACAGAGGAACAAAAGGAAAGAGAATTAAAAAATCAATCCAAGACATTCAATTTGTCTCATATGGAGTTCCAAGAAGAACAGAGAAAATGAAGGTGAGAAAATTACCAAAGGAAGGTTATCAACAAAATTCTCCAGAATTAAAAGATGTTATTTTTTATTGAAAAGGGTCACTAAATGCCAGAAAAAAAGAAAGGAAGGAAGGACAGAAGAGAAAAAGGAAAGGAAGAGAAAAGGAAGGGAAGTGAAAGGATATTAACACCAAATTTCATGAGAGATACAAGAAAGATCTTAAATTTCTCAAGAGAAAGAAAAAAGGTTTACATACTAAGGATCAAGTATTAGTGCTCTAGTTTCATACTGTTGTATTATAAACCAACTTAGTGACTTAAAATAATAACAATAATTTATTTAGTTCATAATTTGGATGGAGGATTCTCTTTCAAGATGGTTCATCTACATGGCTGGCAATAGTTGTCAGCAGGCAGCTCAGTGGGCGTTGCAAGTTTGTATTCCTCTCAGGTCTCCTCGTTAGTGCTTGGGCTTCTTCACAACTTGGTTGCTGTGTTCCCGAAGCAAGTGTCCTGAGAACAGGAAGTAGGAGCTGCCAGTTTCTACTAAAGTAAATGTCAATTCTGCCGCATTCTATTGCTCCATAGCAATCAAAGAGCCCACATTCAAGGGGAGAAGGCACAGATTGTACCTTTCAATAAAAGGGCTGGAAAAGAGTTTGGGAGCATGTTTTAAAATTGCCCAAAGGTCCTATGTTCACAGCTTTGAGAGATGAATATGATCCTGATTGAGTTAGAATAATTAGGACCCACCCCTGGATCTGAAAGTCTGGTCAATTTTTTCCCAGTTACATGGGGGAGGGAGTACAACAAAACAAAAGACTATTAAAGGTAGGAGGACCCAAGGGGGAACTAATGACTGTGTAGCCAGCAAACACCAGCACACTGGTTGTTTCTGTTTTGTTGTTTTTTGTTTTGATTCAACTTTTCTACTCACTGTATATGTAATTCTGGAAAGTCTCCTTCAATTCATTGTAGACTGAGGAGCAGTGCAAATGCACACACACACACACACACACACATAAATACTATTATCAGAGAGTTTTAAACACAGTTCAGGGACTTAGTTGCAGTTACTTACTCATTCAGCTTCCACAGTGAGGCCTAGTTGCTATGAAGCATATTAACAAGCATATATTTAATCTTGTGTTTGTATATAAGTTTACATTTTAGTTGGATAAAACATTAAACTCTACTAATATGTGGTCAGCCTTCTTAGTTTGTTAGTCTTTTAAAAGAACTGCCTTTCCCTACCTTTCTAAATCCAAGAGAAGACACTGGAAGTCAGGGAAACACCCCACTGGCACGTGCCCCTGCCCAGACCCTCATACCTTCCTTCCTCCCCATCTTTCAATGTGCTGTCCAGGAAATCAAGAAAAATCAGACATTATTGTGAAGATAAACTGTGAAGACCTAGGAAAGAGGAAAATCAAGAAACAATTACTTGGAGAACATATATGATCCAATTTAAAATAGAAAAAAGCTGTCAGGGAACATATTCCATGGGGTAAAATATATCCAAACAAAAGGTAGGTTTTTACAAAAATATACAAAGGAGATATTCATAGCAATATTTGAAAGCCATAAGAAAGACTCCAGTAATATCCTATTAGGTTAAAGAAAACATACAAATTTATCACTATACCTAGGATTTAACTGAGATTTTTTTGTCCAATCAGCCATTGATTTTCAATGGCATATTAATTTTTTTCAGATAACCAAACTTTTAGCAGGCAAGTATTTTGTTGCTACAGATGTTTACCTCCCTAAAACAAAACTTTGTTACAGCTTATAATGATATTACGAATAAATCCACGGTGGGCACAGTGGCTCAAGGCCTATTAGCCTAGCCCTCTGGGAGGCAGAGGCAGAAGGATTGTTTGAGCTCAGGAGTTGGAGACCAGCCTGAACAAGAGACTCATTCTACCAAAAATAGGAAAAATTAGCCTGGCCTGGTAGCACATGCCTGTAGCCCCAGCTACCGGAGAGGCTGAGGCAAGAGGATTGTTTGAGCCCAGGAAGTTGAGGTTGCAGTGAGCTATGATTATACCACTCCCTCCCTCTGCCTGGGTGACAGAGTAAGATCCTGTTTCAAAAAAATTAAAAAAGAATAAAATAAAACAAAAAATAAACTGCAAATAGACAGTTCTCTTGAAATGTCTCTAGGAGGCTTTAGTCATTGCTGGAGGTATAAGCAATACTACTAATTGAAGAATATTTTATCTTCTTTGTAAAAATTTCCTTTCATTAAAAACTAATTGAATATTGTAACAAAACTGCAGGATATAATTTTAATGACATTTATGAATATTTAAATTGATTTGCAGACTAAGAAAATGAGTTCATGAGTAAGCCTTTGAAAAACTCAAGTAGCAACTTCTTAGAATACATGATGTTATGGGGGATGACTATTTTGTTCATTAGCATTTTTAGGCTTTCAATAATTTAAATCAATTCCTTCTTTCTCCAAAGTTAATGTTTTTCTATATAATGTGAATTAAAGATAGGTTATAATTTTATGTTATTTTCCCTTTTATTTATGGAATTACGAATAGTGGAGAAGAAAACAACATATGCAGATTTCTAGTGCCAGGGCAGCGTCTGTGTTCCGAACCGGCCTCAGGGTAACAAGGCAATTTGACTTGTTAGAGCTAAAAAATAGTGAAAGCACAAAACTACAAAAATACCCGGCAACTGCTACTGGCATGTGACTACCTACCCCCTTCCTGCATTAGGCTATTTTTCAGGAATTATAGTCCCGTTTTTATTTTGCTCCGAATTTGTGCAAATGGGGATTATAAACTTTTTCTCAGTATTTTTCTTCTACCTCTCCAAGCTTAGTCACGGTGCCCACCTAAATCTCTGCAGACATCACTAATTTGTGATGGCAGGCATCATGTATTTCCGTTCGCATACTGGGGAAACCGCCTCAAAAGACTGAGATATTGAAGGTTTATTGGGAGAACTCCAGGGTGACACACCAGGAAGGAAATGAGGAAGGCATGGTCAGGCAGAGGAAGAAAGTGACCCACAAGGAGGGAGCTCCTGAGACCTCTGCTGACCCTACAGGAAGTCTGGAGCCTAAATTAAGAAAAGAGGGAATTGGCTTTTATGCCACATAATTCAGTCATTGGCCACTTCTGACATGTGATGTAGCCTTGGGTTAGGTAGCTCCAAATGGGATACAGCTGTGAGCAGCCGCTGATTGTCCCAGCAGCTGGAAGATGGATGCTTTGGCCCTGAAAAGGGGATCTGTATGGGGCAACACAATGTCCAATACATTTCACTCATGTTCACTTGCTTCCTGGAGTAACTTCCTCCTAGCAACAGCATCTTCAGAATTTTTAACAAGGTATGAAGTTGTTAACTAGGTTCGTGAACAGACAAAAGAGAACTCTATGGTATTCGGAAGTTAGCAACAAGAGGCAAAACTCCCACTCCTAGGGCAGAGGTTGGAATTATGAAATCCTGAAACCTGAAGAGAAATGGCTCCACAGAGCTGAAGCTCAGGCTTGAGGAAGAACACTGCTTGGCCCTGCTCTGCATTGGGAAGAGCAGCTTGGTGAGGCTGGGGCCCAAACCTCAGAAACCTCATCAGCTGGGGCTGAAGCTGAAGTCTCTGAAGGGGCTGTGATGAAAGTTATTCTGCACATGTCGGAAAAACTGAATTTAGCTGCTGCTATGGAATGGAAGCGCTGCTGCTGGGGTGATGAACTACTGTAGAGGCAATGTTCATAGTAACTTAAGTGGACAGGAAGCCCACAAAAATCAGGTAGCAAGGAAAATCATTACTCCAGCCTCGAGTTCTCCCTCTGGCTCCCACTATTGGCAGAGCCCAACATAGAGCCAACTGGGCTGAACAGAAAGTGGTTTGCAGAGTCCCAGCTGAGCACGGCAAAGCCAGGTATATAAGGAGGGGTCTAAAACAAAGAGACAATGACTTAATAACAAGTACAGAAATGTATAGGGCGGGAGAGAGGCCTGAGTATAGACATGTTTCAATGAGAACAGAGGTTATGGAACCAGTCGGACTCAGGTTAAAACATCGTGTCTGTTCTTCCACTTACTGATTGTGTGAGTTCAGTGATTATCTTAATTTGGTGTTTCAGTTTCCTTATCTGTAGAATGGAGTTAAAACCTGCCCCATGAGGTTGTTGTGGGAGATAATGTTTATAAAACACTCAGCAGCCAGCCTGGCTCATCCTAGTTGCTCAGCAAATGAGTTATTATGATCACCGTGGGGAAGATGGAAGTCAGGGAGACCTGTGGGGCATAATTGCCCTAGCACAGGACTTAAGCTTTATGCACTATGAACTATGCTGGTGGTAGTGAGAATAAAAGTAATGGGATAGACTGATGTAAGAGACCTTTGAAAGACAGGTTCAAAAGAACTCAGTAACTATGAACGTTGATCCTTACGGCAGATGAAAGAAAGGGAGAAATCTCCAAATTGGTGATGACACCCTATCATTTTTTTTTATTTTAAATTAATATGAGGGTACAAAGTTTTAGGTTACAGTGTTCTCACTTCCAAGGTAAAATTCAAGCTGCAGAAGAGCCCTTCACCCAAGGGGTGTGCTGAATGCCCTCGCATTGATTTAAGTAAGATCCCACCAAATGCCATTCCTTCTCCCTCCAGTGACCCTCCCCCCTCCTTCTCCCCTTCCCCTCCTCACCCCTCCCCCTTGCTAGAGTATATTTTTGTTTTACCATTCCTATGAGTAATTGTTTATATATTGGTTTCATATTAGTATTGAGCACATTGGATTTTTTTTCCCATTCTTAAGATACCTTACTAAGAAGAATGTGTTTCAACTTCATCCAGTTAAACATAAAAGATGTAAAGTCTTCATCATTTCATATGTTTGAATAGTACCTCATGGTATACATATACCACAATTTGTTAATCTATTCATGGGTTGATGAACATTTGGGTTGCTTCCACAACTTGGTAATTGTGAATTGAGCCGAAATAAACATTCTGATGCAAATGTCTTTGTGGTAAAATGCTTTTTGTTCTTCTGGGTAGATACCTAGTAATGGGATTGCAGGATCAAATGGAAGGTCGACTTTTAGTTCTTTGAGAATTCTCCATACTTCTTTCCATAAAGGTGGTATTAGTTTGCCATCCCAGCAGCAGTGTAGAAGTGCTCCCTTCTTTCCTTATCCACACCAGGATCCACAGTTTTGGAGTTTTGTGATTCTTGATGGATAAAAGATTTAAATTTAAGACACAAAACAATAAAAATCCTAGAAGAGAGTGTGAGGAATACTTGAAAATATTGGCCTGGAAAAAGACTTTATGAGGAAGACCTCCTCCCTAACCCCTGGCAATTGCCGCGACACAAAAATAAATAAATGGGACATCATCAAGCTACAAAGCTTTGCACTGCTAAGGGCACCACAACCAAAACAAACAGTCTTCGGAATGGGGGAAGATTTTTGCGTGATATGAATCTGAGAAAGGCCTGATAACTAGAATCTATAGAGAACTCAAATTAAACAAGAGAAAAGCAAACAACCCCATTTCTCTGTGGGCAAGAGACTTGAACAGAAACTTCTCTGAACATGACAGACAAATGGCAAACAAACACATGAAAAATGCTCATCATCTTTAATCATCAGAGAAACGTAAATCAAAGCCGCTCTGAGCTAACACCTAACTCCAGTAAGATTAGCCCACATGACATTCTATTCAAACGGAACTTTCCAGTGCCGTTGTGCCAGCCTAATGAGATAATCAAAGGATTGCATGTTAAACCGGGTTGGAGGTACTGTTTTGAATATACTAAATCATCAATAATTTGCTCAATAACTTACTTTTGCTATACGTAGTGGAGGTCGTGGTGAATCTGGTATCCATGTACCCTGCTGGAAGCATTGTAAATCAATGCAGCTCTTTTGATAAACAATATGAGATAATTATCAAAAGTTGTTTAAATGCTTATCATTTTTGACTCAGTTATTTTAAAATCCAAATTCATAGGAAGAAGATGTGAATGTGCACAGATGTACATCTGCGACTTTAGATGATAACCTTAGGAGCAGCTACTACTGATCCCAGGATGTGTTCTTAGGCAACAAAATTAGTTTGACCCAGAATGCCATGTCTGATGTACTCTTGTTCCTATTTTTTGCTCTAAATTCCTGCAAATGAAGGCAGTTTGAAATTGGAAGTTACATGGCCAATCTCTGCCAGAGGGCAGCATTCCTCTAGTTCCTTGGCTATGTAGTTAATCACTGCCTTGTAATTTACGAGTCATATGGGTTCTCTCCACTAAATTATACGCTTTTCCAGAAACATCATGATGGACCCACTTAATAAAAAATCCCAGAATACCTCCGGATCCAGCCTTCGCAACTCTAGCTTTCAGCTTGGTCTGGGCGCTTTCCTCTTTGGCCTTGCTATGCTTCTGGTGCTTCTCTCTGCCAGTCTTAGGAAAGCATTTCAGACACAAGACCACCAGCTTCAGCACAGGGTGGAAGCCTCTACTTCAAAACTGCAGCCTGATACATTCTTGTCATTCTCTTAGCTGTTGTTTCTAAGCCTCAGTTATGAAAAAGTAGGTCAGAGCAATAGCAATGTATACAGTAATCATTTGGTATGGCCCAAATAATGCCACTAAAATGTCCATGATGTTTTGAGATATTACTCAAATTATATTGATGATATGATTGAAATCTGGGAAATGTATTTCTCTTGCTAGTCTTGCCTCAGGTCACATCCTCCCTGTCATGTCACTTTCTTCATAAAGCCTTCCCCGTCCTCTTTGGACTGTCAGACAAGCATTATCTCTACTTTCCCTCAGTACATACAAGATTGCACATACCTTCATTATAACATTCTTCTTTTGAAGTAATGATGTTTGCATGGTTTTATTCCCCTCTATACTATTAGCATCTCAAGAGCATATACATTAGGTACTTGACAAATTTTGCTGAATGTTTGTTGAATGAATTTATTTCCTAGTGTAACTCCAACAGTTACCCATGCTAATGGAAGGGAGGCAAGGCTTAGAATGATATAAAATTACTGACGATGCTGAAATCTAAGATCCCTGATTCGAAAAGCTTGTGTACGCAATGATACAGTCACATACTCACACACAAACAGCTAGGCATCCAGGAAGATTTTAGAAGAAGTAGTCAACTGATTCAGATTCTCTATAGGGTCAAATAGCCAGTGAGAGAAAACAGTAAAACTGATGTGGTGGAATTTGCTCCACCAGAACACATTTGTGTCAGATTCCCTGTGGTAAAAAGTATTTTCCTGTCCCACCTGCAAGCCAATAGTCTTCACCACATTAAAATTGCAAGCAGTTGGTTCTAATTTACATACTTTAACATCAGTTTCATGCAGGATGCATAGCATGAGTCTGAAGAGGTAAGCTGACCTTCAACATCATTCTCAGGAATGTGAGTTTGAGGAGCCAGGGAAGGCGGAAGAGTTAAGAGAGCAATACACATGCATGTGGCTTTTGGTGATGCTCGGGTGCAGTGTGAAGCCTGGGTCTCAGGCAGGGAAGGATCATTTGGGAAGGGGGTAAGAGAAGAAGTGAAGAAGAAAATCTTTGAATGGAGGTGGGGCCTATTTTCCTTTCCTTTAGGCAGAAAGGAAAAAGTGAAGGATTGCTGATTACGGACAGAGCACTGCAGTGAGGCCAGGGAAGGATTTTATTAGCTAGTCTGCAACTTGTCAGGTAAGAGGGGAGGGATGTGCAGAGAGGGACATAAGGTTTCATTTCTAGGAGAGGAGTTTGGTTTGAAACTGACATCGTGGGGAATTTGAGTGGTGAGCTGGAGTTAATACTATTTGTGATTTCTATCCAACAAGAACTGTTTACCTTAACAATGCAGTCCAGAGGCATCTACTTCGGATAAAAAGTGAAAAAGGGCAAAGGCCATGGCTGTGGGACCAAAAGCAGGTACTGGAAGCTTCTATGCACACGTCATGAAAGTGTTTCTCTGTTTCTCTTGATTTCTAGTCCCCTTTTAATTACTTGGCAAGAAATAAGAGTCTATATTCAACATTTATTCAATCTGTATATATGCTGAGGGCCTAATAGGTACATTATTCAAGGTGCTGTGGTTAAAGACGTGAACAAGTTATATTAGTGAACAGATCCTGCTCGCATGGAACTTGCATTCTAATTGAGGAAACAAACAATGGAGAAGTAAAAAATAATAATAATTTCAGATATTGATTTGTGCTGTAAAGAAAGTAAATTAGGGCAATAGGATTTGGAAGAGGCACCATTTAGGGAAGGCCTTCCTGAGATGACAACAGCTGAGCAGAGATCTGGAAGAAGTTCCAGTGTGTGAAAACCCAAGACAAGGAAGGGGAGAGTGTGATGGCTCTGAGATGGGAATGAGCTAGTTTTAAGGAACGACAGACAGCCGAGGTGGTTGGGATACAGCAAGCAATGGGGAGGAGGCAGGAGATGAGTCTGGGGAAGTAAGATGCAGGAAGTTGTGGTAGCCAGAGCTCCAGCTGGGGCATTGGTAAATGATCTTCTGCAGAGATTTCCTGCGTGACCCAAGGACCCTCACCCTGTGTCTTAGCTTCCTTATTGCAAGATAAGAGACCCAGCCAAAATGATATGAACTCTACCCTAAGGCAAGACAGCACTTAATGCCACTGCTTTAAAAGTGATCTTTAAGGTTTTGTAGCCTATATTCTAAGCCTAGTGCTGCTCAGGGCCTATCAGGGCTTTCTGCAAGCTGGCTACAGGTTCCCTATCTACAGCATTTACCTCTACGCTTTAGGACTCTTTTCTTTCTTTACTCTTCTCTTCTCTTCTCCTCTTCTCTTCCTTTCCCTCTTTCTTTTCTTTTCTCCCTCCCTCCCTTTCTCTTTCTTTCTTTCTTTCTTTCTTTCTTTCTTTCTTTCTTTCTTTCTTTCTTTCTTTCTTTCTTTCTTTCTTTCTTTCTTTCTGTCTTTCTTTCCTTCCTTCCTTCCGTCTGTCTGTCTGTCTTTTTTCAGGGTCTCCCTGTGTTGCCCAGGCTGGAGCGCCATGGTGTGATCACAGCTCACAGCAACCTTGAACTCCCAGGCTCCAGCTATTCTCCTACCTTAGCCTCCCAAGTAGCTAGGACTACCAGTATCTGCCACCATGCCTGCCTAACCCTTTAGGATTCTCTAGCTGGACTGTTCTTTTCCCTGTTCCCAAAACACAACAGACCAACAAGCATTGAAGTTGCAGTTTTGAGTCTAAAAGCAGTCTGTAGGCAAAATTTCTTTCTTTCTCTTTTTATTGCAGTTTTTGGCCAGGGTCGGGTTTGAACCCACCACCTCTGGTATATGGGGCCGGAGCCATACTTCTTTGAGCCACAGGTGCTGCCCAGAATTTTTTCTTTGTTAGGGAACCTCAGTCTTTCCTCCTAAAGTCTTCAATTGACTGAATGAGACCCACCCACATCATAGAGGATAGTCAGCTGTACTCAAATTCCACTGATCTAAATGTTAATCGTATCTAAAAAATACATCCACAGCAATATCTAGACTAGTCTTTGACCAAACAATTGGGCACCATAGCCTAACTGAATTGACACATTAAATTAACCACCACAAGTGGGAGTGGGTAGAGCTCTATGAATCTTCATGTTCTTCACTACACTCAATACAAGTACACTGTGTACAGTGAGCACTTGATAAAGAGTTAACTAAAGGGCTCTAGTTAGGCCTGGGTATCCACTCAGTAAGCACATCCTGTATTTAATGAGCACCTGCTTTGTGCCAAGCTCTGTTCTAAGAGCTGGGGAAAGAAATAGCAATAAACGAGGCCGAGAATTAAATTTGACTATTTCTCATTCATATGCTTTGGCATTTTGTAGATCCAGTCTGAAGGTTGTTTTGTTATTTTAATAGCTAGTGCTGAAAAGTTGTAAGCATAATCCCTTTGTAGGTATACTCATCAAAGCTGTCAGAGAAGAATTGTAAAAAAAAAAAAAAAAAAAAGAAAAAATGAAAGAAAGAGGTGAGATAATTTACTTGTGACAGAGCAACGTAGACTTTCATGTTTGTTGGTTACACATCCATGAATTCAACCAACTGCAGATTAAAAATAATTTTGGGGGGAAAATTGCATCCGTACTGAACATATATGGACTTTTTTTCCTGTCATTATTCCTTAAACAATGGCAATATACAAACATTTACATAGCATTAACATTATATGAAGTGTTATAAATTATTTATACTTGATTTAAAGTATACAGGAGGATGTGCACAGGTTGTAAGCAGGCACTATGCCATTTTATGTTAGAGACTTGAGCCTCTGTGGAGTTGAGCATCTGCAAAGGTGCTGGGATCAATCCCCAACAGATATAAACATGGCTCTTCAAGATTTCTGTTCCTCGTGATTCAATCAAACACGCATCTACTTCTTGCTGAGAATGGAATTTTGTAGATGTAATTAAAGTCCCAAACTAGCTGATCTTGAGATTAGGAGATTACCTACTTTGAGAACAGAGAGGTGTTCTGGCTAACAACAGACGTCAGAGATTCAAGGTACAAGGGGTCTTCTATATACCATTCCTGGCTCAAAGAAGGAAGGAGTCATCTACTAAGAAATGCGAGTGACCTTAGGGACCCAAGAGCAGCCCTTCACCAATAGCCGGTAAAAAATAAAACGAAAAGAACTCCTAAAACCACAGGAACGGAATTCTGCTAATAAGCTGAATAATTTTGAAAACAGATTCTTCCCAAGTGCTCCAGAGAAAGGCCAGTAGGCAAACATTTTGATTTTGGCCTTGGTAAATCCTATGTACAGCATCTAGCAGAGTCCAGGTACAGTAGCTCATGCCTGTAATCCTAGCACTTTGGGAAGCCAAGGCAGGGGGATCACTTGAAAGCAGAAGTTGAAGACCAGCCTGGGTAATAGCAAGATCTTGTCTTTACAAAAGAAAAAGAGAGAAAGAGGAAGGAAAGAAGGAAGGAAGGAAGGAAGGAAGGAAGGAAGGAAGGAAGGAAGGAAGGAAGGAAGGAAATCCACCAAAGGCCATGCTCTGACCTACACAACTGTGAGCTAATAAATGGATATTGCTTTAGGCCTCTAAGTTTGTGGTAATTTATTATGCAGCAACAGAGTATACAGCTAAATAGTGATATGACTCATTTTTAAATTTTGTTTTTTTAAGAATCTAAGAAAGTAAAACTCTCATTTTAATAATCTTTGACACACATCATGCATAAAAGAAAAATGATTTTGACTGGGCATGTCTAGAATCCTAGCACTATGGGAGGTCAAGGTAGGAGGACCAATTGAGGTCAGGAGTTAGAGACCAGTCTGAGCAAGCACTGTCTCCTCAAAAAATAGAAAAACAGCTCAGCGTCCATAGCACCAAGGCTGGCGGGTTTGAACCTAGCCCAGGCCAGCTAAACAACAACTGCAACAAAATAGCCAGGCATAGTGGCAGGTGCCTGTAGTCCCAGCTACTTGGGGGCTGAGTCAAAAGGACAGTCTAAGCCCAGTAGTGTGAGGTTATAGTGAGAGATATGTGATGCCACTGCATCCCAGGTGGCGGAGCAAGAGCCTGTCTCAAAAAAACAAACAAACAACAAAAAAAAAGAATTCTTTTGTGTGGGGTCAGTGGTATTTATTTATGAAAATATTGCAAATATGAGACACACTAGTTTTGTTTGGGGTAAAAAAGTCTATGGCAAAGCATTAAGCTTTATGTTAAAAACAAAATAAATTAATGAGGATTCATAAGCCATACACACTGGCGTTTGTGTAAAATACTTAGTATCGTCTTTATCATGTGTTTTGAGGGTAAGTCATAATATGGTCAAATTCCTGGTATTAAATTCCCCAAGGACCAAGGAACTTATGAAGGAAATGAATAATTGGTTAATGCTTCAGAAATGAAGGCTTTAGGGGAGCAGAACTGACAATGTTTCCTGTTCTTAATAAATGTAGATAGACATATTTCATGATAATTTAATATGCCTGAAATAAACTCCCAGTTTGCATCTGGCAAGCTTCTTTCTTTTTATTCATAACACTTTTCCTGTAGAGCCACTCATCTCTCAAACCTCTCGGAACCAGCAAAACACACCCTGAAGGCAACTCAGGCCTAAATACTAACTTCTGAGTATAAATAGAATACAGGAGCAGGAAGGACGCCAGCGATGGGACGGGTCAAAACACCCAAGGTTCAGAGGAGAAAATGGAAGCCCAGGAATAGGCCTTCCCATGTCACAGAGCATTTGGTAGTGGGCCTTGGGTTGGAACTAAGACTTAATTTAAGACAGCAAGTAGAAATATAAGTAAATGTACCTAGAATGACCTTTTTCAGAATTAACTTGCTAATACATATGAGTTATTTCTGACAAAATTAGAACATGTTGTTTTTAGTTTTGAATTCTGGGCCCCTACACAAATATTACAGAAGATGTCTCCGTTCTCCTATTTTGTTCACTGTAAAATGAATAGGTTTCTAATGGCAGGCCACCTTTGGGGGCTGGTAGGTGGTATTTATGTATATGGCTTAAAAATCACTGAAAAATCCTGGTGTTCAGTTGGAGCTATGAAAATAAGTTTAGCTGTGATATAAAACAGGCTTAGGTGCAAAAATCTCCTGACCCAGCCACGGAGCCAGGGGTTGTGAACCTAAAACTACCCCCCACCCCACCCCCCAGGATTCTGACTGTTAGAACATACATCAGAACCACTAGCCAAAAAGAGACAAAAATATCTGCTTTATTGATGGTTTGGCAAGTGCTCAATATCTCCACATCGTGGGGATCTGTGGTACAACTTGGAATAGAAAAGAGCTGCTTGTATGATGCCAAAGAGGGGGCCTCCACATTGGAATCTGGGCCTTGGGACAGGCAGTAGCATTTGGGGGTAGGGGGAAGGAGTAGGCCTAGTGGAGGACTCTGCGTCTGCAGAGAATCCACCAAGGCATCCACTGTCTGCCTCTGCCTTTGTGTCTACCTAGAAAGCAGAAAGACAGGAGCGCCTGGACCAGATGAGCTGTTAAGCCTGGATCCTGTTTTTGTGACTAATAGCCCTACTTGCTGTAACAGTCAGAAATTAACCATTTTTTCCTATCTGGAGAGGAACCAGTAGAGAGTGGAGACTTGACTAGTTGGTGGAAGTTACCTCCTCTATAGGAACAAGTGAGGATGCAGGAAGAGTCCCTCCAACTAAAGATATTTTTACCTTTGTAGATAGGATTTGAAATCAACTTTGTTTCAATACTTCAAAGAACTCTGAACCCAAAAGAACTACTGATAGAAACTTCTGAGAAAATAGAAAGAGCAAATAATTGTTACTAACTTCAGCCTGGCATTTGGGATGTCTCTCCAGAAGAATAGTGAGAAGTGTAGTGTTTGAGGGAAGATTCCACCATTTATAGGCTATATGGAAAATACTGTACTGTTTGATTCTGTTGATTCACCCATAAAATGGAGACCAGCTAATCTACCACAAAGAGTTGTTGGAAGATGAATGTCATATAGGAATCACTAGCTAAATGGATTCCTAATGGTTCCTGTTTTTTTCCATGGTTATGTGTACTAAGAACAAAGGGGAAAAGACATATTCAAGCTAACTGGAGAAGAAACAAATCCTGTTTAAAGAGTAAGACTGTGTTTCCCTCTGTCCAGATTTTAAAATAAAGACTCTTAGTTGGCGCCGGGAGCTCTGTGTGTACGTGTGTGTGTGTGTGTGTGTGTGTGTGTGTGTGTGTGTGTGAGAGAGAGAGTAGCTGCTCTAATAGTACTCCAAAGGCTCTAATGCTACATACTAAACATGTCAAACCATTAAGTTTACCAGACACTTTGGTAAATTGACGACATACATTATTTTGTTTCTACCAGGTACCAGGCACAGAGTAAACACTCAGTACATACTTGTTGATGAAATGAATAAGCTATCCTCATAATAACATTATAAACTACCGTATATACTCGAGTATATACGGTATGTGTTGGTTTTTATCTCTAAGTTAGATATGCAGGGTAACTTGTACACGATCACAGTGTTAGAGCTAGGACGGCAAGCCAGTCCTGCATGATTCAGACCACTGCATTCCTCTGCCACACAAAGCGGGCTGTCCACATGACGCAAACTTCTGACTTGTACATGTCCCTTTTATAAATCTCTTTTGTTAGCAGGGATTCTTTATGCTGCTATAGTATTCTAGGGAGTATTTTTTGCATGTATTATTACTATTTTATTGTTTTTCTTATTCAGACTCCATAGAGACTGTCAAAAACCGCCAATGCTGACTATATTTCAAGTCGTTGTGATGGGGTATTGGGAGAAGCTTTTAATTAACAATATTTGTGCCTCAGATAAACCTCATTGGCTATGATACTGCCACTATGCAAAGCTATGAATTATTATTCTTAATTGACACACAACAATTAGACATATTTATGGGAACAGTGTGATATTAGATACATGTATACAATGTATAATAATTAAATTGGGGTCATTAGCATATCCATTACTGCAAGCATTTATCATTTCTTTGTGTTGGGAATATTCAAAATCTGCTCTTCTAGTTATTTGGAAAAAATGTAACAAATTGCTGTTAATTATAGTCCCCCTATAGTGCTGTAGCATACTAGAACTTATTCCTCCTAGCTAGCTGTACTTTTGTATGTATTGACCAATCTTTGGCTATCTACCCGACCTCCCTGGTTTTTTAAAAAAGTATTATCAGGTCTAGTTAAATAATTAGGTAAGTAGATAGGAGTTACATGAAGTTAATATGGTGGCTTATGTGGCCTATGTGTATAGCAAGTAAATATATCTTGTACTAGGTCCAATCCCATGTAAGATAAAAAAAAAATCAATCTGTACATATTGGGCCTTCCAGAAGCCTAAAGTTCATTGGAGATACGAAATAAATACATAGATGTCTATGACACAAGGTGGAAAGACACAAATGCTATGCAAAAGATGAAGATCAAGTGCTATGAGTGTTCAGCCATGAGAGAGACTGAACACAGTGGGCTCTCCATGTCCAGTTTCACATCTGTAGATTCACCCAACCACAGATCAAAACTATCTGAAAACAACAACGACGAAAAATAACACAAATAAAAATACAGCATAAACTATTTATACAGCATTTACATTGTATTAGGTATTATAAGTTATTTAGAGACTATTTAAAGTATATGGGAGGATATTTGTAGGTTATATGCAAATACAATACTATTTTATATAAGGGACTTAAGCATCTATAGATTTTGGTATGAAAATTGGTCCTGGAACCAATCTCTCATGGATATTAATCAAGAAACAACTGTACAGGCTTGGCACCTGTGGCTCAAGCGGCTAAGGCGCCAACCACATACACCTGAGCTGGTGGGTTTGAATCCAGCCCAGGTCTGCCAAACAACAATGATGACTGCAACCAAAAAATTGCCGGACGTTGTGGTGGGTGCCTGTAATCCCAGCTACTTGGGAGGCAGAGGCAGGAGAATCATTTGAGCCCAGGAGTTTGGAGGTTGCTGTGAGCTGTGATGCCATGGTACTCTACCCAGGGTGACAGCTTGAGCCTCTGTCTCAAAAAAGAAAGAAAGAAAGAAAGGAAGGAAGGAAGGAAGGAAGGAAGGAAGGAAGGAAGGAAGGAAGGAAGGAAGAAGGAAGAAGAAAGAAAGAAAGAAAGAAAGAAAGAAAGAAAGAAAGAAAGAAAGAAAGAAAGAAAGAACTGTACATGTCAGTCAGGAATGTGAGATTAGGCTTCATGAAGGCAATTAAGTGAAATAGGCCTTGAGGGATGGGTGGAAATAGGATGCATGGATTTAGGAAAGGAATTGGGGAAGATGACTAGCAAAGGGCATTGTGGGAAAATGGGTATATATAGGGAACTGCATTTTTATTTACTTTTTCATTTATTTATTTCTATTTTATTATTTTTTTGGAGACAGAGTCTCACTATGCTGCCCTCAGTAGGTGCTGTGGCATCACAGCTCACAGCAACCTCAAACTCTTAGGCTCAAGTGATTCTCTTGCCTCAGCCTCCTGAGTAGCTGGGACTACAGGTGCCGCCACAACGCCCAGCTATTTTCCTGTTGTAGCTGTCATTGTTTGGCAGGCCCAGGCTGGGTTCAAACTCACCAGCCCTGGTGTATGTGGCTGGTGCTCTAGCCACCTAGCTACAGGCGGCCAGCCAGGAATTGCATTTTTAGCCTGATAAGAGATAAGAAGCACAAGGCAGAATTAAGATTAGAAAGATAGGTGGGAGCCAGACAGTGATAAGTAGAGGGAGAGGATGGCATCTAAAAGTAGGCCAAGAAGTTTAGCTTTTAGGCTGGGGTGCCAGTGAAAGATTTTTTTAAAGTGAGAGTGACGATGCTAGTGCTTTTTTAGGACAATAATCTGACAGAGATGTGTAAAATGGATTGGACTGAAGAGAGCCTGTGGCCAGGAAGACCAACTAGGAGGCTCTCACAGGACTTTCGATGGACAGCACTGAGGGTTGGCCATGAGCTAGGGTAGTAGCGAGTGGAATGGGATGGTGGCACCAGGCAGAGGGGAGCGCCAGGTGCAGGGGAGGCAGTGCAGTGTAAGAGGAAGAGCACTGGATGCCAGCCCTTTGCTGACGTGGGATGCAAATAGGATTACCTAGGGCACACTGGGATAGGCAGCCCTGTGCCAGCTCACAACTCATTAAGGCACGTGATGTTATCCTTAGTTTACAATGAGGAAACTAGACTCGGAGTAACCTGCCCAGGGTCATGTCCTGGACCTCCATGGGCTTTGCTTTCCTCATTGATGAAAGGGGAGTGATGAACTAAGATCTCTTTTAGTGCTCACATTGGGTGAATGTGTGAAGCTTTGACTCTGAAGAAGAGAACTGAAACTGAACTGGCAAACCAGTAATCAGGTGCTGGCGCCTGGGGAAGGCTGGGGAGGGGTGTCCAAGAAGACATCATTTCCAGACCTGGGTCACTGAGTGGATGGTGAGGTCAGTAAGAGACTAGAAGCACGAAGAAGGAGCACTTTTGGAGGGGAAGCTGCTGAGTTCTGCTCTAAACATGTTCAGTGGGAGGTGCTGGCGGGACGTGCCGATGAGGGTGCACTCACGGGTGAGCCCACAGACTCAGCCCCCTATGTGGCCTCTCCTTTGTTGAGTGTCTGCCCTGCTTCATCTCTTTGCATTCTTTTTGTTCTCTTGCTCCCCTCACTTTCCCTCTTCAGATCTTTTTTATCCTTGTCCTCTTTTTCCCAACAGAGTTAAAACACGCAGAAGCCTTTTTTAAACTGAAAAGCTATGAAAATATAAGGAACTATTCTTATCTTTTGTCTCTATCAGTGTTTTTCAACTGGGGGCAACTTTGCCTTCCAGGGTACATTTGGCAATAACTGGAGACATTTCTGGTTGTCACTGGAAGGGGGCTAACTCTGGCATCTAGTGGGTAGAAGCCAAGATCACTGCAGTCCTACAATGAACAACACCAGCACCACCCCCAAGATATCAATAATGCCACCATTGAGAACCCATTCTTTGCTCCTGAGGTCTGGTACTGTGACACTCCTGAGGTCTGGCCACTGTGACACTGTGAGTTCTACCTGGAGCTGATGTTTAAGGCAGGGAGAATTGGCTTCGTCAGGCCATTATAAAAGGATTTAGGGAATCTGAAATGTTTGCAGTGGATTGTTTTTAATATGTAAATACAGTAACATTTCTAAAGTACTTACTATGGGCTAGGCATTTTTAAAAGTACTTTACACATAAAGGATGTCCTAAAAGTGATCTCTAAAGTTGCCATACAGGACGGGTGCAGTGGCTCACACTTGTCATCCTAGCACTCTGGGAGGTCAAGGCAGGTAGATCACTTGAGCTCAGGAGTTCAAGACCAGCCTGAGCAAGAACAAGACTCCATCTATACTAAAAATGAAAAACTAAAGCAAGAAGATTGCTTGAGCCCAAGAGTTTGAGGTTGCTGTGAGCTATAACTCCGCAGCACCCTACCAAGGGTGACAAAGCGAGATGCTGTCTCAAAAATAAATTAATTAATCAATAAAAATAAAAGTTGCCATACATAGGGAAAATGGGAAATTGTAGCTAAATGTACCTTTATTTACAAAACATTATAAGATTTTACAAAGAGGTGGCCAACATGTAAAGAATATTAGGTAAATAGTTTGTAAAATTTTGAATGTTCCCTTGTACGTATACAGGTGGTCCCTGGGTTTCAGATGAAGTATGTTCCTAAGAACTTCTTTTGATCAGAATTGTAAGTAACTGAGATCACTTATGAAAAGCACATATATGAGAATAATAATAATAATAGCAATACTATAATGGCTCATATATGCTAATAATAATACAGCTGTACTGTAATAATAAATTACAGAAACGATTGTGCTCTCTGAATTCAAACAAACAGAACATAAAAAAACTCATACCAAAACTTTAGATGGGAGATAAGAGAAATTTCAAACAAAGAATATTGAATGTTAGTACTCACCTAATCTTGCATCAGAGTCATGTGGACTGGAAGGGTCATTTTTGAGGCAAGAAGGTAGGCTGATGTTCACTGGAAGATGATGATGGAGTGGGTGCTGGAGAATCAAGACTTGATTCTGTTACTGAAGAAGGGGAGCTTGCCACTCAAGTTGGTTTCTTGAAAAAGGCAACTAGGGTTGTTTGCATAGCTTTTTTCTTTTTACATCATAAATGGCCTTGTAGCCACTGAGGTTCTTACTACACGCACAGAAAAGCTCTGTAACCCACTCAATGTTAGTATTAATACAGTTAATGATCCCAACCATTCTTTTAGGTAGGAACTACTAACAAGTTCACACAGCAAATAGGCGGCCAAGCTAGAAAACAAACACAGGAAGTCTAGCTTCTACGTTGCAGTTAAACACTTTATCATCCTTTATCACCCTGCTCAATATAGCAAAGATGGTACTGCTAAAATGTCACCAGTGTGGCCTCTGCCTTCATGGTTTTCCCACAGAAACCTCTATTCATACTATCTCATTAAGGATTGCTGTTCTTATATGATTAGTTTTACAATGACCAGTTAGGCTACTCATCTATGATCTGGAAATAGAGATATTTTTCTCTTCGCAAAAGTAATTGGCTGCTAAAAGATCTAATTTGACCTCAGTAGCAAGATAAGTGCTGTGTGCCTCAGTTTCCTCATCTGTAGAATGGAGACATTAACTACATCATAAAAATTTGTAATGAGGGTTAAGTGAGTTAATACGATGCTCTTCAATATGTGGTCTATAGACTTAACGCCAGTGGGTGAAGGTTTGTTCTTGATTCGTAGGGAGATAAGTATAGCAATTAAGAGTAAGCACTTAGAAACTTTTACAGCAATTTGCCAGGGTAATTTTATATCTGTTAAACCTAATAGCTAAAAAAAAAAAAAAGTTCTAATTTTACATGTTTTTAAATTTTTTTTCACTTTTCTAGTAACTAGTTTTTATTGAATTCTACAAAAGCATTTGTCCATGATAAGTTGGAAATTCAAAAACTATAAGTTTATCATCACAGATAGCATGAGAAGCACTAGGCTAACATATGTAAGACACTTAAAACAGTGCCTGACACTTAGTGTTCAATAAATGTTAGCTAATAATCATAATAGCACCATATTCCAATAAAATGAGCTATCTGTCCCAAAGATGTATGTTCCTGAGATTTATCTTCTATGTCACTTTAATTTCATCTTCAGTTCTATTAAATCTCTTTCCTACAATGTGAGCCATTAAAGGAAGTGGTACTATACTTCTTATCCATTAATCATACATCATCAGTCACTAAATATTTTAACTGCCACTGGTCTCAAGGGGAAGATAGCCGGCACAGCACACGGCTATTGTGGTTGTTATTCTGCCACAAAAAGCGACCCAGTCTTGCACTGCGTCCTAGCTGCTAAGGGATCAATCTCCCTCACTCATCATCTTACTCACTAAAGCCTCAGTGACCTTCTAACACCCTCCCAGGAGAAGAAGAGTCCCTTTCTTAAGAAATTACAGTCCAGCCGGCAGCAGTGGCTCATGCCTATAATTCCAGCACTGTGGGAGGCTAGGAGGGAGAATTGCTCAAGCTCAGGAGTTGGAGACTTGCCTGAGGGAGAGTGAGATCCCACATAAAAAAAAAGAGAAAGAAAGAAAAGAAAAGAAAGAAAAACCCAACCCATTGTAACAGATGCAATAGCAGCAGCTTCCAGAAGCTGAGATAGAGGGATGCCCAGAGCTGGAGTCTGATGTTGCAGTGAGCTATGACGCCATTGTCCTCTGCTCAGAACATAGGGTGGGACTCTGTCTCAAGGAAGGAAGGGAGGGAGGGAGGGAGGGAGGGAAGGGAGGGAGGGAGAATTAATGTGGGCCAGGCACAGTGGCTCTCGCCTATAATCCTAGCACTTGTGAGGCCGACACAGGTGGATTGCCTGAGCTCACAGGTTGGAGACCAGCCTGAGCCAGAACAAGACCTTGTCTTTAAAAACAGCCCAGCATTGTGGTAGGCACCTGTAGTCCCAGGGACTCAGGAGGCTGAGGCAAGAGAATCACTCTAGTCCAGAAGTTTGAGATTGCTATGAGCTATGACGCCATGGCACTTCACCAAGGGTGACAAAGTGAGACTCTGTCTCAAAAAAAAAGAAAGAAAGAAAGAAAAGAAATTCACATATGCGTAAACATATTCATGATCTATGTGTATATGACTTAATAAATAAATAAATATACAAAAAAAAAGAAAAGAAATTAATTGCAGTCCAGGAGTTCTTAGGTTGCCCCCGTTAGTCCTCAGTCCAATCAGGCATATTTGAAATAAAACAAATTGCTAGGTAACAGAAATATTAGTATCAAAAGGGTTGTACTTCTCCCTGATACTACTGACTGCCTGTAAGAAATATGAAAGAAGAGGGAGAAGTAAAAAGAAATGCTGGGCGGTGCCTGTGGCTCAGTGGGTAGAGCGCCGGCCCCATATACCAAGAGTGGCAGGTTCGAACCCAGCCCTGGTCAAACTGCAACAAAAAAATAGCCGGGTGTTATGGCAGGCACCTGTAATCCCAGTTATTTGGGAGACTGAGGCAAGAGAAACGCTTAAGCCCAAGAGCTGGAGGTCACTGTGAATTGTGATGCCATAGCACTCTGCCGAGGGCAACATAATAAGACTCTGTCTCTAAAAAAAGAAATGCCCACTCCATAGAAGAGGTCCAGTGCATCTTGGGCAGAGATCCCCTGACTTCCTTGGATTGCATGTTTTCCTCCCTCCCTTTGACCCACTCCACACACTTTCATTCTTCTGTTGCCTTCATTAGAGAACAGTGGCATCATCAGAGCTTACTGCAATCTCAAACTCCTGGCCTCAAGCAATCCTTCTACCTTGGCCTCCCAGAATGCTTGGGTTACAAGTGTGAGCCACCACACCCAGCCAGCAACCCAGTTTTTCTTTCCCCTTTGAACCAAGAACAATTAAGGTCATATCACCTTCTTTTTTGAAAGCCCAGAGGTTCTACAAGATTGTGGGCAGGTAGGTCCTGACACTAGCTAACCTTGTTGTTTCTCCAAATTAATGTTGCCATGATACCCTCTGACTTAAGCTCTTGAGAATTTCATCAAGTCCTTTAGGATAATCAAAGGCACAAAATATTGGAATCAAAACAGTTTTTCTAAAGACTTGCTTGGCTTACTAGGTCACATCATAAATGAAAACTCCTTCTGGAACAGTATTTCCATGGGCCCTTTTCTCTGAAAGCTTTCAATCTGGAATGGTTGTCAGAGCTCCTTGGAGAGGTGGGTCACAGGGCTCACACATTTCCTCTGTATTGGAGTTCCAAGGGAGGGCCTCTTACCTGCTCAGCCATTCACGTGGTAATAAAATCTCTTTGCCCCCAAGGATCACAGCTAGATTTCTTTTGTTAAAATCTCATTAAAGCCTGATTCAGCCTGTAATAATTTGTTAATAGATGGCAGTGCTATTTGGCTGAGATTGGGTTTTCTTTCATTCTTCTTAGGTCTCATAATTGTCACCTTATTTCCAAGGCATTTTGGTTGTCACTGAGGTGTAACAGATGCTATGGCCACAGCAAACCACTGGGTGTGCATCCCATATCATCTGTGAGAAAAGAGACGTCTCATTAGTTTCCCTCCTATTTTTTCCCTTTTAAACTGCTTCTTATTCAGCTGAAAGAGATGGCTCTTTTTCTAAAACTAGGTCAGATTCCCAGATGTTTTCCTGCTGGGTGGTTTGAGTTAAATCTACCTGCCAAGAGTCTCTCCCTCTGGTTGCATCTACACAAAACCACCAAAGGAAACAGTTTAGATTTTAAAAATGTGTTTTCTGAGTGTCCATCCAAATGGTAGCAACTAAATTTTCTGAGTCATGTAACAGAGTCTGTCTGGGGGTGGAGAGGTCTGAAACCTCAAGAGCTTACTGTGTGGGAATCACATGAAATCATCCAGGTAGAAGTGCTTTGTAGACTGTAATCTACAGAAACAGAGGGTCACAAGGTCTAATAACCATGGCCTTAAGTCTAAGTAGAGGCAGGAAGTTGTTTTTCTTTTCTTTTTTCTTTTTGGCAGGGGCTGAGTTTGAACCCGCCACCTCTGGCATATGGGGCTAGCGCCCTACTCCTTTGAGCCACAGGCACCGCCCGAGGCAGGAAGTATTTTTGCCTAACCCCATATCTACCAGTTTGTGAATCCCTTTACACATATGAAGCAGGGGAGGGTGGGGGAGAAATGGGTTTTAAGTCTTCATTAGCTGCACCTGTCAATCAGCTTCTGCCACCAGTCAGAATGCAGTCATGATGGCTGAATGATACCATCATCTCTCAGACAGTGATGGGGGGAAAATCCTTCTGATGATTGAATAGGGAAAATGGGATTCTGTAAATACTGCTGCTAATAACATCAGTAGCTAACATTTAATAAGCACTTTCTCTCTACCAGGTGCTGTATTAATACCTTTACTTCTCACAAACTTATGAGATAGGTATTGTCATTATTCCCCTTTTTAAAATGAGGAAACTAAGGGTTAAGTGATGAGCTAACATTTGAACCCATGAATTCTGGCTCCAGAGGTTGCTTCCTTACTTATTTAATCTCTTTACATTCGCTGTGCTAAAATGTATTCTATTTATATAAGAAATAGAGGGTCAGCCCACCTTCATTATCTCAAATCACTAGAATGGTCCTTAGATTGGGAAGGTGGTTGAATTGTGCTGAGTTATTGGCCATGTACATTACACTTATTTGACCCTAAATCTAACTTCAGAGGAGTTAAAAAAGTTGACTTACTAACATTGGGGTCAGTGAGTGGCCGAGGCCACACCATGAATGAGGCTCGGAGGTATTCAGCACTCAAATACGTAGTGTTCTGACATGTATGGATGCCCTGTTATTCTGCACCATACATGGCAAGGGGGCAGGGGGGTGAAGCAGGCAGGCATCTCCACCAGAGAAGGTTGGCAAGTTCAGCAGAGATACTTCGTGGGCTGCCTCTCAGGTTATTCCAGGAAGCTTGGATTATATGTCCAGGGCATATAACCCTCCACTGGAGGGTTTTAAGCAGGAGGATAATAATCATATTTCCCTCCCAGCAACCATTCTGCAGTAGTAGCGCAAAAGATGGATTAGGGCCAGGCAAGGCCAGGCAACTCTTATGATTAGAGTGGAGCAAAAGGGAGACCATGAGGGACTAAAGTGGGTTGGGGTAGGAGGACAGAAGGGCCAGGAGCAGAAGCAGAGGTGTTAAGAAGGTATGGACCTTGTAATAGACATGGGGAGCTGGGGGTGAAGTTGTCTAGCAAGCTTCCCAGGTGTAGGCTTAAGTGACTGGGTAGATGCTGAAGCCAATATTGATAACCCAGGGGGGAAGGTCAGACTCTGGGGGACTGTCTTAACGAAATGTTTGCATGTGCTGAGTAGGTCCTGGCTGGAGAACACTGAAGTAAGACTGCTGACAGTGTAGTTGGACGTGGAGGTTTCACGCTCAGAGAAACGGTAGAGTCTGGGAAGACTTCAGCCTTAAGCTGGCAGATGAGAGGGATCATGTGATTGTCCAGACGTCCCTTAGAAAGAAAAGAGGGTAGTGAGCAGTAGTGAGAGGATAAGCTACCGTCTGCACTGACGGACAGGGGTCCATGATTGTAACATCTTTGCACGCTGGGTGCTTCTTTCTGGTGGTGCATGGTTAAAAAAGGGAGGGAGCCCGTGTGTTTGTCTTCAGGATAGCAAGGAAGAGTGTAGCAGATGAGCTGGTAACCTACTCAGAAGTTAGTCTTTAGGGTACAGAGTTCTCAGGAGTGCAGTAGGGGAGAGGGGTATCTGTGAAGGGCCAGGAGAGCAAGCTGATGCCTGGACAGGCGTATGGAGCGCAGCGGAAGGGGAGCTGTGTCCCCTGGAGCTGCCCTGAGAGAGGTGCTTGCCTGGCAGCAGCCCCCGGGGTCCTCAGCCTGGCTGTCTGAGCTGAAGGAATGACTTTATTGTTTTCCAGGGAACATGGCCAATTTCACAAGCGGCCAATTCACAAAGATCAGACAAAAGCCATGTTAGAGCCAAGGGGGCCTTTCTTCTGTGGTGGACATGCTTGACGGACTCATGGAGAAGCAGAGAATCATCCAACATCTGCCCCCAGGGCTGCCTGGAAAACAGGTGGGGTCACCTCATGTCAGAACATTCACCACCGGTCTGCTCTTCCCCTCCCAAATGGAGCGAAGTGTACCACAAAGATGAGTATGCCTCTAAGCCTGTCATTTTGGTTTGTGAAAAGCAGTTGACTAGGCTCAATGGGATGTACTTTATCAGTGTTCTAGATTTGTAAACTCATGAATGACAAATATTGGGACATCTATTTATTGTTTTTCTTTGCAAAACTGTGGAGGCAGAATTTCCTTTAAAATCCATTTTTTTTTTTTTTAATTCTTTCTTTTTTCCTGAGACAGGGTCTCACTACATTACCCAGGCTGGCCTTGAACTCCTGGCCTCAAACTATCCTCCTGCCTCAGTCTCCTAAGTAGCTGAGACCTCAGAAGCCAAATCCACTTCTTACCTTTCTGGAACCACTGCTCATTCCTCTACCTGGTTTCTGTTCTCTTTCCCCTCCACCAGGTTCCAAAGCTTTCCAGCTTTCACCTTCTCTCCCATCAAACTCATTCACAAGAAAGGGTTTCAAATCACTCATGCTGATAGTGCTTACCAGGGCCACCACATACAGTTGTGGGGGGTGGCACTGCACAGTTCCAAGGGGCTTCGTGTGTGGCACTGCCTACAGAGATCTTTCACTGGGCAGAGGCAAATCTCAAGCCAAGGAATGAATGTGAAATGGGGGGACGGTTTAGTCTTAGTTGAGCTGATGAGAGGTTTCAGAGGAAGACTAAAGCAGCCTGCCCGCAGTCCCTGAAATCAAGTAGGCAGCTGCTTTTGCTGATGACTTAGAAGTCTGCTCTTGCTCTCAGTGTAACCTCATAAGCAATTAAAGTCAATCTCATGTTGCCATTAAAAAAAAAAAAGCCAATCGACATTGTGTTGAAAGGCAGCATGTGTCAGCCATTTCCCCTGGGTTGCCCTCTCTGTAGACTAAAGCTTTTCTCCTCCACTAAGGTTAACTTTCCCATGGAGATTTTATATAAGACAGACTCATTTGAGCTCATTAAGCTTGTGGGATTTTTCTACTGCTGAAGTAAATACTTTTGGTGAAAGAGGTCCAACTCTTTGGAATACACATCCTTAGCTCAAAGTTGCTTGAGTGGAAATTTTTAACAAGCAGTTCCCTCGGCTAGAGAGCCTCACAAACAAAATGTGATTTTCTTAATGTGCATGTTCCCGCAGAAGTTAATAAATGGACATTGCTCTGGTATAGACACATCCTGTTACTCAGCTTGATCTTAATATAACTGGCCCAAACCCCATTTGCTGCACTAGCAAACAGCTGAATTCACTATGTCCAGCTCCATGAATAATACCCAGGTGGATTCTCATTGACACAGACAGAACGCCAGTCTCTGAGGCATGACAGGGCTGCCAGGCCGAGCAGCCAGTGTTGCTGTGCTCCCTCCCACTGTGATGCCATGTCCCACTAATCAGAAGTCACCACTTGCTGCTGGTAGGGTGATGGATGGCAGGCTCATGACACCTCATTATTTCTGAGACAAAGGGAAAAGAAGGACGTCAGAAAGGAGTAATCTGTAGGCTTAGTGTGAGGAGGGAGACGTTGCACAAAAGAGGAGGAAAGACTTGAGTTAACCACACCTGCAATCACTGCAGAACTGAAAAGTAGATCGGATTATGCAGCCAGTCGCACAGGGTAATTATGGATTCTCGGGAGCTGAATGGGTTCACTGAAGGACATTTGGTCTCCTCCCAGCCTTGGGCAGAATCATCCTCACCCCTATGCCAGCCTGGGTAGAGAAGACTTCCCTGGAAAGAGACAGCAGAGTTACTATCACTCACTCTGGCTAGGCACGCCCTGTAGAATAAATTTGGAGAGGCTTCCTGGATTCAAGGAGTGAAAACTCCTGAGAAAGAGAGCACCCTTAACCTTCGTTGAGAAGCCCAATGGCCCATGGAGCCTTCAATGCAAGGCTTTGCCCTGTGGGGTGTGAAGGGACCCTGAGGGAACACCTGGCACTTCCTTTGGCCCCTTGTTAGCCTGGGGCTACTTCCATTTTCCTGAAAATTCCCAGATTCCTCAGAAGGGAAGTAAAATCTTCCCACCAACCCAGTGTGCACACAATCTGGCTGTACCTTCCATTGTCCTCAAAGAGTTCACTGTTAGAGTGTTCACTCTTTTTAAGTGTTACTGCTCCAACCAGGGAGGTTTCCTATTGGTTCTTAGCGAAGTTATTTTTTTCCTCATTTGTCCTTGAGTTCCATGAGCTCTTCATGAAAACCCTTCCCCATGAAGCTCTGTCCAAACCAGACCCTTCAATCTCCCTCTTTTGCATTCTTACAGCAGTTTGTATCCGATTGTCCATTTGCTCATTCATTCACCAAGTTCTCTTGAGGACCTACTATGTGTGGACCAGGCAGAGGTCTTGTCAGTGAGGACACAATTATGAACAAGACAGATCATGTCCTGACCTCACAGAGCTTATAATGGAAAAGATATTCGGTAAAAAGAAGTTCCACCTACTGCTACTGAGAGTAGGGTCAAAAACTTTTACAGCTGGAGGAATAAAAATCAGAATCCCTTCCAATTCTCTGACTCAACCTTGGTTCAAATTTAAACTGGAGGTCACAGTTTTATAAGTTTGACAAGCCTTGAGTAAAAAGGATCTCTCTCTCTTTTTCTTTTTTTTTTTTTTTTTGAGGCAGAGTGTCACTGTCACCCTCGGTAGAGTGCTGCACTGTCACAGCTCACAGCAACCTCAAACTATTTGGGCTTAAGTGATTCTCTTGCTGAGGCAAGTCCCTCCCCAGTAGCAGGGACTACAGGTGTCCGCTGCAACACCTAGCTATTTTTTGTTGCGGTTGTCATTGATGTTTAGCTGGCCCGGGGACGGGTTCGAACCCGCCACCCTCAGTGCATGTGGTCGGCACCCTACCCACTGTGCTGTGGGCACTGCCCATAAAGGATCTCTTGATGAACAGTGTTTTTGTGCTTTTCTAAGTGCTTCCCTGCCAACCTTAAAAAATTGTTTCATGACCCCAAATTTCCTATTTCTCCTTCTCTAATCAGAGTCTTTATTCTTATAGGGTAGCTGCTTAACTAGGTATGAAAGAGAAATCAGTCTTATTAATTCATAGTAATGTGTGAGTGGCTAAGCTGGAATCCTTAAAAAATTTTTGACTTTTTGTAAGTGAATTTTTGTGGTGAGGGGAACAGAGTCTCACTCTGTTGCCCCAGGCCAGAGTGCCCTGGCATCAGCCTGGACCACAGTAACCTCAAACTCCTGCATTCAAGCGATCTCTCTGCCTCAGCCTCTCGAGTAGCCACAATATCGGCTAATATTTCTATTTTTAGTAGAGACAAGCTCTCACTCTTACTCAGGCTGTCTTGAACTCCTGCCTTAGTCTCAGCCTCCCAGAGTGCTAGGATTACAGGTGTGAGCCACAGTGTAAGTCAATTTTTACTAACCGTAAATAATGTCCAAATTTTTGGCCTCAATATAAATGGAAAAAAGAAAGCAATAAAGAAAAGGTTTCTATTAGATTGTAAGCTATGGGCTCTTTGAGGGTAGAGACCATCTCATGTTGGGATGCTCAGTTACCTGGTCCAATAAATTAGGTGCCTAATCAATATTTATTGAATAGGAATAAGAATGTTGAAGTATAGGCTGGCGCCTGTAGCACAATGGTTAAGGCACTGGCCACATGCACTGGCCAAATGTACTGAGACTGGCAGGTTCGAACTTGGCCCGGGCCAGCTAAACAACAATGACAACTGCAACAAAAAATAGCTGGCCATTGTGGCAGACACCTGTGGTCCCAGCTACTTGGGAGGCTGAGGCAAGAGAATTGCCTGAGCCCAAGAGTTCGAGGTTGCTGTGAGCTGTGATGCCACAGCACTCTACTGAGGGCCACATAGAGAATGTTAATGTACAGAAAGGGTAGAAGGTAGAGAGAGAAGAATGGACAGGAAAAGGAGAGAGGAGAGGATGGGAAGGGGAGGGAAAGAGAGCAAGGAAATCCAAATGAGAGAGAAAGAGAAACACAATCCAAATTGTGATAGTTTCTGGTTTCTTTCACAGTGAAGGCCTTCAGAGAAACTGTAGCAAGGAGGTATTTATTTCCAACATAAAGGAAAAAACAAAAAAAAAACTGCTACTGTTTCAGAATACCAACAAGAAAATGGAGCCAATAGATGCTGAGCCCCAAGGAAAGATATTGATCAAAGCCATAAATTTCTATTTTCTAGCACAATAGCAATGACTCATGACAGATAACTGGCCACCACCAATCAGCCTCCCCAAGGGGCCCCCATACCCATTGGAATAGGTCTATGATCATCTAACAGTCACAGAAAGTCAGGAACTAACCCCGTTAGGGTTATAAAAATGGATCTCTGTAGATCCAATATAATTAGAGTTTGCCTTCGTCCAGAGAAGGCTGCAGTGGAATATTTCATTGAATCTAAACTAAATCAGGAACTTGAGAGAGAAGTGGAGGTCAAGAGGCAAGAGCCAGGACCACCCATTTTCTTTAGGGTCTCAGGAAATGTAGCTCCTTTCTTAGCTGCTGAAGAAGAATGAAGCAGCATGTTCTGGTGCCAGCAAACACAAGAGAACAAATATTCCTGAATCTAGAGAGAAATGGGCTCAGGGGCTCTGAGATCCAAAAGGGATTGGCATCATTTTTGTCAAAACAGACCTGAGGGAATACAATCTGTGCACATGTGACTGGCTTGCTCTAGACAGGAATATGAGAACTAGCTCTGCTCAGTTCACGGCCAACAACAATCATACGCAGTGAAGTACCCGTTTCCCTTTGTACCAACCAAGAAACTGTGGTGCCCAGATTTAGAGCTAAACAGAATCCTGACACTACCACTCACTAGTTTATGACTTAGTCAAACTATTTAATCTCTGTAATCCTTCATTTCCTTGTCTATAAAGTAAAGGGGGGGGATTTCTCTCTCTACTATTTAATGAGTGTTTTCTATTTTCAGACACTACCAAAAGGTAGATATATCACTGTCTTGACAGACAAGGAAAATGAGGCTTACAGAGATTATTACAACATGTCCAGGGTAACACAGCTGGTTAGTGTTAGAACTGGAGCTGATGCCGGGCGTGGTGGCTCATGCCTGTAATCCTAGCACTCTGAGAAGCTGAGGCAGGTGGGTTGCCTGAGCTCACAAGTTAGAGACCAATCTGAGCAAAAGTGAGACCCTACCTCTACTAAGAAGAGAAAAATTAGTCAGGCATCATGGCAGGTGCCTGTCGTCCCAGCTACTCAGGAGGCTGAGGCAGGAGGATCATGTGGACCCAGGAGTTTGAGGATGCTGTGAGGTATGATGAAGCCATGACATTGCCCCCAGGGCAATGGAGTGCAACTCTTTCTCAAAAAATAAAAAAGAAAGAAAGAAGGAAGGAAGGAAGGAAAGAAGGGTGCTCTTCTTTGGGTCTTGAACCTGCCAGCTTTGGGGCTGAAACTTACATCATCTACTCTCCTGAGTCTTCAGCTTGCCTACTGCAGAATTGGGACTTTTCATCCTCCATAATCAAATGACCCAATTCTTTTTATTTTATTTTATTTTTTTGAGACAGAGTCTCACTTTGTCACCCTTTAAGACCCTTGACATGGTCTCACTGATGTCACCAGTGGCATCATAGCTCAAAACAACCTCAAACTCCTGGGTTTAAGCGATTCTCTTGCCTCAGCCACCCAAGTAGCTGGAACTATTTTTAGAGATGAGGTCTTGCTGTGGCTCAGACTAGTCTCAAACCTGTGAGCTCAGGCAATCCATCCGCCTCACCCTCCCAAGTATTGGGATTACAGGCCAATTCTTTATAATAACTTTCTTT
>CAUYPK010001699.1:0-11156 GCA_963574355.1 Loris lydekkerianus | reverse complement strand
TGTGAAACTTAGTAAATGTAGAATGTAAATGTCTCAACACAATAACTGTGAAATTGCCAGGAAGGCACATTTATTTGCCTCTATAAAAGAAAAAGCCAGTTACTTGAGGTCAAATCTGCCTTAAACTGTGGTAGGCCTAATTCCATCTGCCCCACTGAAATAATTTCAAGTTAACCAAATAACTATAAAAAGCAGCTGTGTTTTTCCTGTAGGCTACTGAAATCTTGTGCTTTGGGGTGTCAGAATTTCCAGGTAATTTGCATGTGTTTTGTCCTAAACCAAACTTTGTTATCTATTTCCCAATTATCCTGACCAACCTACTAGATCACAACCTCTTTATATAGCTTTCTTCACCCCTACCCTGCCCCTTGGGGTAAAGCCTGACCCTGTAAACTCTAAAGCATGGAGGAGTTGAGCAGAGCAAGTGAGCAGTTTGCTCTCAAGGGAAAAGTAAATGGACAAGCAGTGGGAACGTGCCATCAATCCCCTCCCAAATTCAGCAATCACTAAAGAGTGAATGTGTGGAGAAAGGCCAGGAGCATCAACAGCTTTCCCTCTTTATGTTGGCGATACCACACTCATTCTCTTCTCAACACAGTCTTCCTTTCTCAAGCACAGTGATCCTCCACTTTTCTTTGTTGTGACATATTAACAGATGATGTTTACCTGAGATCTTAAGATTGACTAATAGTTGTGGCGTAGTTGCAGCTGGCTGTAGATTAGCACGCTTCTGATCCTCTAGTCCAGTAGGTCTCAGTTAGGATAATTGTGCCTCTCCCTAGGGAACATTTGAACTCATCTGGAGACACTGTTGATTGTCACAGCATGGAGGGGATACTAGCGGGTAGAGTGAGGAATGCTGCTGAACATCCCACAATGTGCAGAACAGTCCCATACAACAAAGAATTTTCTTTTTTTTTGAGACATAGTCTCTCTATGTCACCCTCAGTAGAGTGCTGTGGCATCACAGCTCACAGCAACCTCAAACTCTCAGGCTTAAGCGATTCTCTTGCCTCAGCCTCCCTGGTAGCTGGGACTAAAGGCGCTGGCCACAATGCTTGGCTATTTTTCGTTGGTGTTGCAATTGTCATTGTTGTTTAGCAGGCCCAGGCCAGCCTCAAACCCACTAGCCCAGGTGTATGTGGCTGGTGCCCTAACCACTGAGCTATGGATGCTGAGCTAACAAAGAATTTTCTGGCCCAAAATGTTAACAATACTGAGGTTGATAAAATGTTGTAGATGTAATTTAAACTTGTTGTTCCCAAGTCAAGGAAACATATTGGAATACAAGTGAGGAGATAGCTGTTAGTATATGGATAACCTTGAAACTTCCTGAATATTTTTAGTAAAATAAATCACTTACAAATTTTGGTGGTATGTTCTGCTATTATGTATGTTTCTGTAATCTGAATTGGTCCATGTGTGATTGTAAATATAAAAATGATGCTGGAAAAATGTGAAAGTAATATGTTTTTTCACAAGTGATTCTTTTTTTTTTTTTTGTGGTCCATTGGTGTTTTATACCCCCAAGTGGCCAAAGCAGAACCCAGAAGGAAGAGAAATATAATGCTGTACACAGGACCTATTTCTCATTGATAAATTGGTTGTAGGAACTATCACACGGGTCACTCTCAGAGATCAAAGAAGCATCCATACCTAGGGAATCCGTGACGTGTTTATCTCTATTTACAGTGTGTGTCCATGTCAGTGTTAGCATGTATATATGGGAGTGGGTTGGGAATTCAGAGAATCAATATTTTGTTACAGTCATTATCAAACTAATGCGATCATAGGTTATCATAGGCTATTTTTATCCAATTATTCTAAGTATGTATAATGATAAACACTGTGATTTACAAAATATCACTAGATTTTATCAAATGCTTTTATATTAATAGTCTTGTCTTTAATCGTTATGGCTGTCCTGAGGCCTAGGTACTATTTTTAAATTTTTTAATATTTTATTATAAATTGACAAATTATTATTGCATATATTAATATTTATGGCATACAAAGTGATGCCACACTTTATGATATGTGTAAGCAATAATATACGTTATGATGTATACAATGTATAAATGTATGCAATGTAGAATGTTTAAATAAAGCTAGCTAACATATCTATATGCTCAAATAATTACCATTTTTGAAATGTCAGGATATTACAGGGGTGCAAATGCTTTGGTTATATAAATTGCTTTTTGTGCAGCTTGAGTCACAGTTATAAGTGACCATTTGCCCCCTGCCCCCAACAGCCTCTGGTAACCTCCACTCTTTGCTTCTGAGTTTTATTGTTTTTGGTTCCACATATGAGTGAGATCATGTGATATCTGTCATTCTGTGCCTGGTTTTTTTCACTTAGTCTAATGTTTTCTGAGTTCATCAATGTTGTAGCAAATGACAGAACTTCCTTCTTTGAGTCTCATTTTACAGATGAGGAAAAGGAAATGTGAAGAGGCTGAATGCTTTCAGTAGGACATGCCTAAGTAAGGAAAAGGTCCCTTTTCTCCACTCTTTTAAACCATGATAGAGGAATCATCCTTAAGGGAGATTCTCCATCTTATGGTAGAGAAAACCATGTGAACTTGGAGTTGTTTTGGGACCTCAGATTGGTCTACTTGGATCCTGATGCTAGGGGATGAATATTGTCAGCATGCAGGATTGGTTGCAACCTGCAAAATATCATGGCTGGCCGCTTGTGCATCTATGACACTTTATAGGAAATAGTCTTACACATTTACATCTTCCAGCCCACTCAGAACACTTATGTTGATCATTTCATTTCAGCATGATGTGGATTACTTAATCACTCCTTCATCTCATTATTTTAAAGCATTTGTTGAGGCCCAGAGGTCCTGAAGCTAGTCCTCAAGAAACTTCAAGCTATCAGATGAGACAAATCACCAGCAAGTGTCCTCAGCTCTGGTCCTGGCTGGAATCAAAGTGTTCTCCACACGAGTGCTTCATCCCAGTGGCTTTGCAAGGAGAACCAAAGCCACAAGTGTCATTAGATTCTGTAGCAGGCAGAGCTCAGTCAAAAATACTGGGAAATTTTGGCTCGGCGCCCATAGCACAGTGGTTACAGCGCCAGCCACATACACTGAGGGTGGCGGGTTGGAACCACCACCAGCAAAACAGCAATGACAACTGCAACAAAAAAATAGCCAGGCCTTGTGGTGGGCACCTGTAGTACCAGCTACTTGGGAGACTGAGGCAAGAGAATTGCTTGAGCCCAAGAGTTGGAGGTTGCTGTGATCTGTGACACCAGGGCACTCTACCGAAGGTGACATAGTGAGACTCTGTCTCAAAGAAAAAAAAAAAAAAAAAGAAAAGAACAGAAAAGAAAAGAAAAGAAATACTGGGAAATTTTATTTTATTCTGACAAGAACAGCATAGAAAGAGACTTTGAAATTGAAGAATAAATTCAATTTTATTTGCTGTGTAAAGTTGTCTCCCCTCGCTATGAAGTGACTTCTGTCTCTGTTCAGGAATAGATTTGTCTTCTTTCACTTCTTTTGACCTTTTTTTTTTTTAAATTTTTAAATTATTTTTTAATTAAAATCTTAACTGTCTATATTTAGGGGGTACAATGTGCTGATTTGATATACAATATGAAATGCTTAAATCAAACTGATTAACGTAACTATCACCTCACTTGCTTTTTTTTTTTTTTGTGGTAAGACATTTAGAATTTACTCTTAGTTATTTTGAAATATACTCTTGCATTATACACATTAGGCCACATCCCGCCAATTGCCCTCCCCCTTTCCTTCTTGCTCTTCACACTTCCCCCTTGCTAGACGATATTTGTGTTTTATCATTTGTTTGAGTGTGTAAGTGCTTATATATTGTAAGTGCTTATATATATGAAACCAAGTTTTTTCTTAACATTAGTAATTTCTTCCATTAACTGCGTCCATATCCGCATGCCATGCTTAGCTTTTACAACGTGTCTATGAGGCACCTCCATGCTACAAATGGGCAAAATTGAAGCTTAGAGAAGTTGAGATATATTTTAGCTGGCCTGGCTCAAAAGAAGGTTATATTTTAGCCTATCTAGAGAAATGAGCTAATGAAGATCTTTCAGATGCTTTTATTTTTAATAAAGAGTTTACTTTATAGTAAGTATCAAAGAGCTATTGTTCTGAAATTAGGCACCATGACAGAAATGGAAATAGTAAAACACAGGGATTAAATGGAACCCTAGTTTGGAAATCAAATAAACATAAGTTTATGTTCCCAATCCCAATATACAGTAACTGTGTAACTACAGGAATGAATCTCTTTAAGCCTCAGTATCCTCACTTACGTGAGGCATTTTTAACATTAACTCACAGAGTATTTGTGAGGACAAGATCTAATCATGCATGTAACAGAACAATGCTGGGCATACGATGCATTTTCTATGACACTTCTTCCTTTTGCCTTCAGTCATGCCCATGGCTTCCCGCTTTCGAACTTAAATATCTTAACAAAGTCCTGTTTATTTTATGTTTATTTTTGTTTTTTGTCTCCCCTCTCTTGGTAAGGAGTTGCAGTCAGTGCTATTCAAAATGTGTAATAAGACAGGCAGTCTTGGCATTATGTGGGGGCTTGTTAGAACCTCTAATTCCTAGCTGTGGCCCCAAAACTCCTTAATCAGAATATGTGGGGAAGGGTCCAGGAATCTGCCTACAGTCCTGTAGTTACACAGTTATTGTGTATTGAAATTGGGAACAAAAACTTAAGTTTATTTGATTTCCAAACTAGGGAAATCTTAAGTTTTCTGGTTCAATTTCACAATTAGATTAAAAATCCCTGAAAATGAAGACAACATTTGGGTTCAAATCCTAGCACTGCCACTTACCAGCTATGTGACCTTTTGCAAATTATTGAATCTCTTTGACTACAGCTTTTCTTTTGAGACATGTAGAAAATTCTTTGGAGTTTTGTTATTCAGTTTATAAGTTAAACTCCAGCAATGAAGAAACCCCAAAATGCAGTGATTTGAACAAGATAGACATTGCTTTTTTTATGTCCTAGTCCAGAGGTAGGAGAGTGGTGCAGAGTAAGTCCATGGCTCTGTTCTGTGAGGTCGTCTCAGAACTCAGGATCGCTGTGTCTTGATACTCTGCCCTCTTCTGGGTGTTGTTTCATCCATGGAGTTGACCTAGGCTTAGAGGTGCTGCATCAAGCTGTTTGCTTTGAAACAAAAGGGGAAAAGAGAAAGAGGAAGACAATTTTCTTTTAATAGAATGATGCAAAAGTTGCCCATATCACTTCTGCTCATATTCCCTTAATCAGAACTTGAACACTTCACTACACCCTATGGGAAGGAGAGGAAGATGTCTACAAGCTGGGTGACCAGGTGCCTTATTCCAATTCAGGAGCTGTGGGTAATCTGACCCAATGAAAAAGATACTGATGGGAACACAAACTAGAACATTCAGCACCTAGTTAGCATAAATGCTAATGTGATATGAGATAGCATGGTGTTGAGAGTCAGGTAGACAGGTGTATCAGTGCAAGTTCTGGTACTTACTTTGTATGTGACCTTTGGGAATATTATTTCTTCTTTGAGATTCAATTTCCTCATTCTCTAAAATAGAAATGGTGTAAGGCAATAGCCTTACCTTACTGTACTGCATTTAGGCTGATGGAGGGCTGCCCAATTTAGGCTACCTGCAATTCCAGGTCACAGTAAGACAGGGGGTGTTTAAAATTTTTTAGACTGTTTCACATGTCATTAATTCCTTATCAAATACAACTGCAAGGAACACATTGCAATAACTGAGTAACTTTGGGCCCTCGGCCTGAAGGTAGGAATCTTAATCCTAGGGCCCATTTGATGATGGTGGGGTGTGCATGACAGAGTTCTTTCCAAAAGCCTAAAGCACAGATCTCAGTTCCAAAGGAGGAGGGGGTGTTTTCAGCATTTTATTATATTCTCTAGGGCAGAAATTGCAGGCCTGTGGTGAAATATAATTACAATTCTCTATTGTTTTATTTGGGGTATGAACAAATTTCTCTCTAATCAATTTACAGAGACAAACATAAAAAGCAAATAAGCAGGCTCTCTAAAAAGTGGGTATTAAAACAGGATTTGCATATGTCATTTACTCCGGCAGAGGAGAAATGCAGGCTTGCCTTTACAAATAAGGCAAATGCATGCTCTGTTCAAGAATAATGATCCTTACTGGAGTTAGTCCCATCTGTCTTGACATCCAAAATCCTTTTTGATCCTTATTTTTCAGCTAGTATTTTTCTATATCTCAGAAAAACCATGTTTCTTAAATTCTCCAAGTTAATAAGGTCAAAGACATGACTGCTTTATCTCCTGTCTACTTCCTTCCCTCACAGAACACATTTGAGGCATTGGAGTCTGGAAAAGCAGTCTGGGGTACCCTCCCGGGGGTGCAAGCCCAGCTCCCCGAGGCATATTATCTCTAATTATGAACGAGTGAGAAGAGGGGAACGGTTATGAAAGAAGGCAGTTGGAGGCGTTCTTTTTGTGGATTGCCTTAAAAGCAGAGACAAAGACTTGCATGCAGGTATGCTGAGTCATCAACACTGATGGGGTTAAACCCATCATAAATTGAAAATGTGTAAGTTAAAAACATGTGTAATAAGCATACCTAACTTACTAGGCGTTGGGGTTCAGCCTAGCCTAACTTATACATGCTCAAGACATTGCATGGGCCTATAGTTGGGCCAAACCATCTGACAACACGTTGCACTGTGATGTATGGGAGATTTTACCCTGTGCTCATGTAGCTGACAGGGAGCTTCAGCCCACTACTATGGCCCACTACCCTGGCCCACTGCCACGGCCCACTGCCCCGGCCACACTGCCACGGCCCACTGCCACAGCCACACTGCCCATGGCCACACTGCCACGGCCACACTGCCCTGGCACACTCCACGGCACACTGCCATGGCTCACTGCCACAGCACACTGCCATGGCCACACTGCCACGGGCACATTGCCCTGGCCCACTGTCACGGCCCACTGCCACGGTACACTGCCATGGCCCACTGTCACGGCCCACTGCCCTGGCCCACTGTCACGGCCCACTGCCACGGCCCACTGTCATGGCCCACTGCCACGGCCCACTGTCATGGCCCACTTCCCCAGCCCACTGCCCTGGCCCACTGTCACGGCCCACTGTCACGGCCCACTGCCCCGGCCCACTACCATGGCCCACTGCCACGGCCCATTTCCCTGGCCCACTGTCATGGCCCACTGCCACGGCCCACTGCCATGACCTATTGCCATGGCCCACTGCCATGGATCAGCAGCAGGAGAAATTTTCACATTGTACTCCTATATCACTAGCTCAGGAAAAGTTCAAAATTCAAAGTATGGCTTTTAGCAATTGCATTTCAATTTTATACCATCACAAAGTCAAAAATCTAAGTCCAACCATTGTATTTCTGGGACTGTCTGTACTTTATTTGGGAAATGATTCCAGGAAAGCACAACAAGCATGTCAATGCTGAGAACATGATACCCCAAAATATGTCCCTTGGCATACTGAGTACTTTGAACCGAAGGAGCCTCAGAAGAAAGGTCATTCTGAGCTTCTTCTATCCTTTTTCCCTCACCTGTTTCTCCCCTAAGGGATGGCAAGAATTCCTCTCACCATATCAGACCTTCTCTTTCCCAAAGCAAGACCTTCTCTTTCCCAAAGCAAGACATAAAACCCACAGAGGTCTCCCTCTGTCCTAACTTTCCTAAAGTAAGACCCTCATTCCAGAGAGGTCTTGCCACACATCTGGAGGAAGGGGTGCTGTGCAGCGTGGCCAAGCAAAGTCTGAACAATAGGCCTTGCTGAGCCCCTCAGTTTACCATCAGTAGATCATACTCCTTAGTCCAGTTGTGCTTCTGCACAACTATCCACTTCTTTCATCAGGCAGCATAAAAACACACAGTTTTCCTGAGTTTTTGGCCCTCACATCTGAAGGCCCTCATGTCACATAAAACTATGTTGAAAAAACTTGTTATACTTTTCTCTTGTTAATCTGTCTATTATTATAGGAGTGTCGTCCATGACCCTCATGAAGGAGGAGGAAAAGATATTACCTTGTCACTACAAAGTGTCAGGGGAGAGAAGCAGGAAGGGAGAAAGGCATTTCAAAGATGTGTTTACATCGACAGACAAAGGAAGCTTGATTGGGGGAACTTCTGAGAAAACTTATGACATGAATCTCAGAACTGACGGCCTGAAGGATAAAGGAGGAATCAGTCCAGAGAGGTGGAAATTAATATGTTTTCCTCACCCATCCCAAGGTCCATGACAAGAGAAAGGCATGACAGGGTCAGTTAACAAGCTCAATGTGACGTGAGAGCGTTCATAAATAAAGACCCAAAGCCCCCGGAGAAAATTAGGCATTTTTGTGCTTGGGTTTGATGAAGAAAGGCAGTTCTATGGAAATCTGATTACACAGGAAAGTGGGGATGAAAGACCTGTTTTTTCAGATTCTTTTGGACCCCCAAGTCTGGGGCAGGACCCGCTCTGTAATGAAACATGCTTCATATAGAAAAGTGGAGGGAATGTCAAAGGGACTTTCTTCTCCTATGGCTTTTAAAATTCCTAAGATGCTGTATTTTGAAGGGACATGTTCTAAACCCAAAGAATTATGAATCATTCCTAGACCCCAATGATCAAGCTAGGTCCTATAGGGGTTAATTCCCCTGCCCTGTGGTTTCCAGAGACACGTGATGCAGTGGCATCTGAGAGACCACAGGGCGGGAGCCACTGTCATGGTGTCGCTGGTCCCAGCCCAGACTGCAGCAGAGGTTAGCACAGAAGTGGGGCCTGGAGGATTTAAGGTTGCACACAAGAGGTCTCCAAAACAGGAGCCTAAAGAACATTTTTTTCTCTGTCACAATTGTTTGATTCTAGTCTTATGCTCAGTGTAATTGCATAATAATAATAATAGCTGCCATTTATCTGCTATTTACCCAATCCTGTCAGAGATACTTTTACATGTTCTCATCTTACTCTTTCTAACAGTAGTTTATAACTTTGCATTATTCATATTTGCTTGTGAGGAAACATCTTGAGAAAAGTCAAACAATTTACCTACATTGATAAGGCATATACATGCTGGCATTTTTAACATTTTTTTCATTATCTCAGAAAATATATTGTCCTTAGACTTACTACAGAATGGGGGCTTTCAAACAGTTTAGGTTCAGGGTTTGCTATATTCATAGACGTAAAATACTGAAACAAGAGTTATATAAAATGGTATTTTCTCTTTTAACCTATGTTGTACATTAGCATTTTCTGTTCTTTTCTATTTGTATATGTATGTGTGTGCACTGTTGGATATCCACTAAATTGATTTCATCATTCATGAATGAGTTATGAGGAATGACCCCCACCCCTGGTGTTAAAACAGTGGCCTATATAACGAGTATTTCGTACAAAAATTTGCTTTCAGATGACCAGGGTGATCTGAAGCCTCATGAATTTCCTAGTTCAATGAATGATTGACTGACAGATGGCAGATAGATAAATTGATAGCTAGATGGCAAATATAAATAGAGATAAATACTGCACTTATTTTATTGGTTTATTTGAATTTGGCTTATAGCTATCTAGACTTTATATAAAAGCTTTAGTCTTTGTTATAAAAGTGTCTACAAGCTAAATTATGATGAGTTCACAACTTTGAACTCCAGGTGATCCTGCTGCCTTAGCCTCCCAAGTAGCTGGGACTACAGGTGAGGCACACCAATGCTCAGTTAATTTTTCTAGTTTTTTTTTTTTTTTTTTTTTTTTTTTAATAGAGATGGAGTATCTCTCTTGTTCAGGCTGGTCCTGAGCTCCTGGCCTCAGCACCCTCCCAGCTTGGCCTCCCAGAGTGCTAGGACTTCAGGCATGGCCCTAGTGCGGCTCTGATGGATTTCTTCAGGGAGCCAATGGGGGCACAGGCCAGTGGACACCATCCACTGCTGCTCTGCAGCTCCCACTCTGAGAGCAAGAGTGAGACCCCTGTCTCTACTAAAAATGAAAAATTAGGCAGGCAATGTAGTGGGCTCTTCAAGTCTCAGCTACTTGGAAGGCTGAGGAAGGAAGATCATTTGAATCCTAGAGTTTGAAGAAGAGAGGGCAACAGGAAGATGAATAGTGATGGGAGAAAGTGGAGATACCAGGATATTGGAGAAATCAGCAGAAAATAGAAACAAGGTCCTGTTCAGTTCTTAAAACTCACTTTAAAAATTCATAGCCTATGGTCCAGTATCTTCGTTTATGTGTGTTTCCCTTGAAAACAATGCTAATTTTAGCACCAAAGGTGTAGGGGGAAGGGTAAAACTTGCCCTTTCATCTAAAGTTCATTGAAAGATCAACTCACAATTAAGGCAGATTAATAAGAGAGAGATTTCATACCATGCACATGGAGAGAATCACAGAGTGAGTACTCAATATCCCAGTGAAGTTCAGATATTTTTATACCTATCTTTTTGGAAGGGAGGGGAAATGAGGAGTACAGATAATTTGTTTAGAGATGACAAATGTTGCTAGGGTAGAAAAATGGATGGAGAAAACAGACTGACTTGTAAATGATCCTCTTTGCAAATTATTAGGTCATTTCAAAAGTTTTGTCCGTTTTTATGAGTCTACTTTAAACTGTAATATCTCAGTGAATATTTATTCAATTTAATAGAAATAAGTGCCATTTGAATCAGAGCACTTTTGCCAACATAACACAAGTCGATTAATTCCCTTGGCATAAAAATTGGGTGCTCAGGATTCGATGAAGTCAACGAAGGCCATTTTTGCTAGGTCCTCATTGGCAAAGGTTCTACCGGTGAGAAAGTTATCAAAGTGCTTGAAAAAATGATAGTCGGTTGGCGAGAGGTCTGGGGAGTATGGTGGGTGGGGCAGAACTTCTTCGACACTCAATTCCTTTAATTTTCGGATTTGTGAGACATGCGGCTGGGCGTTGTCGTGGAGCAGAATCGGATCTCTTCTATTGACCAGTGCTGGCTGCTGCTGGTGCAATTTTTGGTACATTTCATCAATTTCCTCACAATAGGACTCTGCTGTGATGGTTTGGCCTGGTTGCAGAAAGTTATAGTGAATCACACCAGCCACTGACCACCATACAGTAACCATGATCTTTTTTTGGTGGGGTTTCGCCTTTGGGAAGTGCCTGGGTGGCTC